>SNQJ01S0012357.1:31356-60724 GCA_010110895.2 Picea sitchensis | reverse complement strand
TGTATATGCACTGAGGATAGTGCCAAAATAAGGGGGAGGGAAATGCAATACCTTGGTTTTAAGCCCCATATTAAATAATGCATTTTGTGAATTTATGAAAGGCCAGAGTGCCCAAACAATTAAAAGATGCCAATGTCCCTAGTAAATGCAATGTTTTGGTCACTATTAATTATATATACATCACTGGCTACTAGAAGTACAAGGACAAGAGTTATAGGGTGATATGATTCCACAAGAGAGGGGGCTTGAGGGGCTAAGTATTTATTTTATATTTTATTTACCCATTTTTGTTTAAATGGAGAATATCAGTTACATGAGCTTTTTGGGGGAAGGCCATGTGGTTCTCTAATTCCAAGAAATATATAAACCCATCCTTGGTTTGTTTGGGGGTTCATTCACTCACTCACTAATTTTTCATCGTTCGTTGTTCACACCATTCATTCTATTCTCTCTCCATTCATTTTTTAACCCACTCTTCATTCCTCATTCATTTTTTATCTTGACTCGGGAAAGAAAAAAGAATTGTTGGAGAGGAGCCATGGTTTTGTTGGAAATAATGAATGCTGGTGTATTCCAACCATGAATTAATGCATGCATGTTTGAGATGCATTGGCATGTGTTAAGTTTTTCCCACAACTCTGAATCCTGAGAATCCTAGCATGGATATTCTTGACAAGATGCATTGGATCCCTGGAAGGAGGTGGACAACCCGAGGGATTGTGTGGCAGAGAAGGGGGTCCATTCTCTTGGGTTGTGAAAGATGGGTAGAAGAGAGCTAGTGTACTTTCGATTGTTGTGTGTGTTGAGAATCATGTGAGAGCTTGAGTGTTGACTAGTTTGGGAAGTTGAGTGACACTCTAGAATCGTCATTTTGGATTCATAGCCCTAGATCAGGGGTGACACTATTGTTGATACTTGGAACAATAATGTATACAATTGGGTGGAATGTCCTTGGTTTGCATCCAGTTGATGATTCATTTCATTACAGATAAATTCTCTCTATCATGTGTTTCTTTGCTTATAAATTTATTTTCGTTGTGTATTGATTAATATCTCTGAGATGTGCACTTTTGATGTTCCTGATTATTGGTTATTTCTATGTATGGAATTTTTAAACATTATTTATACTATAGCATGAACGTTGATTTCCACATGTGAATATTTCATGACTCTTAATTAATTAAAAAATTATTAGAATCTGAATTCGGTTTTTGAAGTGTGTTTTTAAGTAGCGTGGCCAACCTATGGGTGGTTGTGTACGTTACAACAAGGATATCATTGAGTTGATCAATAATATCTCTCTAGGATCAACCTAGTTATCCTAGATAGGAGGGGTAGACTTCTTATGGATTTCATAGATCTAGACTCAAATGCATGGATTCATGATTATCCTAACGAGTATGGAAGATTTGCATACCTTTATTGAGGTGTTCCTTTGTATTTCTTGGCTATTACAGTCCTGAAACTCTAGCTCCAAGCTCCACAACCTACATCCTGTACAAAAAATACCAACAAAACCTTATACATTTCTCTATTAAGGAATATAATTCTAGATCTAATATAGTTCTAATCAGATCTATGAATAAATGAATCAAATCTATCATTTATTAAAGGAACATAAATGATATAAGGGGAAAACCAAATGATCTATTATAAATCACAATAACATTACATAAAAACATGCATACCTCAAATGTTGATGCAAGATACTCTAGTTTCTTTTCTCCTTGCCTCTCCTTGCATCTCCTTGATCAAGATAGGCTTCATTGATTTTTGGATACAATAGTTGGATACCCTGCAAGCCCTTTTTTGTGGACCCTACAAGAGTCCTTGTGGGTTTCCTTTAGTGGATGAGTGAGGATCCTTTCTTGTTGTCCCTCTTGTAACCCACAATGATCAGTAGTGGGCCTTGTACCGATTTTTTTGGCCTCGTGAGATACAAGACTGTCAACATTGTGAGGGGGCCTCGTGGGACACCTATGGTCCAAGCAACGAGGACCTACAAAATTTATCTTTTTGAAATAGGTGGATATGTTTCATATCTTCCAGATCTAGATCATATCTATTAGATCTACTAGATATAGGCCCTGGGATGGTTGAATGGAAGAAAAATCAAATAAAAATCACAACAAGAAGAAAACTCAAATAAAAATCAGAAAACTTAACTAGTGAGGAATTCTTCCCCAGTGGATTTTCCAATCTGTTATGGGTTTTTACCTCATAGGGATCTCACTGAGTAGATAAATAATATATCCCTAGGATCGACCTAGTTATCTTATATAGTATGGGTAGACTTATTATGGATTTCCTATATCTAGACTCAAATGCATGGATTCATGATTATCCTAAAGAGTGTGGAATATTTACATACCTTTCTTGAGGTGGTCCTTCATATTTTCCGGTTGTTGTAGTCCTGAAACTCCAACTCCAAGATCCACAACCCACTTCTTGTATAAAAAATACCAACAAAGCCTTATCTCTTTCTCTATTAAGGATTAGAATCCTAGATCCAGTCTATCTCTAATCATATCTATGAAAAAATGAATCATATCTATCATTTATTAAAGGAACACAAATGATATACGGAGAAAACTAAATGGTCTATTATAAATCATGAGAACATTACATAAAAACATGCATACCTAAAATGTTGTTGCAAGATCCTTCAGTCTCCTTTCTCCTTGCCTCTTCTTGAAGTTCTTTGATCAGGATAGGCTTCACTGACTTTTGGCTTTAATAGTGGGATACCCTAAAGGCCCTTTTTGTTGACCATAGAAGGGTGCTTGTGGGTTTGCTTCACTGGATGAGAGAGGATCCTTGCTTGTTGTCCCTCTTGTAACCCACAATGATCAGTAGTGGGAATTGCATCAAATCTGTTGGCATCACAGGACACATAATTGTTAACTAGTGCAGGGTCCTCACGGGACAAATACTTGTCAACCAATAAGGGGGCCTCATGGGACAACTATAGTGCAAAAAATGAGAACCTGAAACATTTATCTTTTTGAAACGGGTGGATATGTTGAAGATCTTCCAAATATTGATGAGATCTATCATATCTACTAGATATGGGCCCTCGAATGACTGAATGAAAGAAAAATAAAATTAAAATCATAACAAGCATAGGAAGAGGCAGACAAGGAGACTTAACTAGAGAAGAATTATTCCCTAGTAGAGTCACCAATTTGATATGGGTTTTTAGATCACATGGGTATCACTTAGTAGATCAATGAGATATCTCTAGGATCAACCTAGTTATAGTAGACATGAGGGGTATACTTCTTATGGATTTCCTAGATCTAGACTCAAATGCATGGATTGATGATTATCCTAAAGAGTATGGAATATTTTCATACCTTTATTTAGGTGGTCCTTCATATTTCCCAGTTGTTGGAGTCTTGGAAATCTAGCTCCAAGCTCCACAACCTACTTCATGTATACAAAAGAGAAACAAAACCTTCTCTCTTTCTTTATGAAGGATTAGAATCCTAGATCTAATCTATTTCTAATCAGATCTACAAAGAAATGAATAAGATTTATCATTTATTAAAGGAACACAAATGATATAAGGGGAAAACCAAATGATCTATTATAAATCATGATAACATTACATCAAAAAATGAATAATTCAAATGTTGATGCAATCTCGTTGATTCTCCTTGCTCCTTACCTTTCCTTGTAGCTCCTTGATCAGGCTAGGTTTCACTTATTATTAGCTACAATAATTGGATACCTTTGCAGTTGAGCAACATAAACTTACTATCCCTCTTATTCTTTCCCTTTTCCCAAGGATTTCCTTTGTTATATAGCTCATAGAGGAGGCTTGGGAGAGGCTTCTAGATATTATAGAGGCCACTAGAGACTCGAATGATGTGTGTTCCTAGGCCTTTGACACGAATATCCAACTCGTCCTTTTCCTATCACCTCATAACTTCTCAATTTTAGAAGTCTAAAAATGCCTTTCTTGACGAGCCACTAGCGTCCAGTGAGGGCCTCGCTTGTTGTTCACTAGGTGACCCGCGAGGATGTCAATAAGGGCTCAAAAAGGGTTCAATTCTTAGGGAAAAAATGTATTTGGGAATTTATCCTCTAATGGCTTCCTCTCTGGCCTATAGGGTGTATATTAAGGTTATAACAATAGGGACTTAACAAAGAACATAAAATTCCAAATATGTCGCATGACATGATACTTAAATTTTTCATTTTCTAATTAATTTCAAATATTTATGAAAAAATAATTATCAACAAATATGTAAATCAAACTTTCCTTTCAAGCTCAAAACTTGTAAAAGAGTTCTCTTTTCCATTTATATCCAATTCCATGTAAAGATACACTACTTAAGGGAATCACTAGGTTGTTTCACTTCTATATAAATCCTTACTCTTAGAACTTTCCTCACTTGGTGAGTCCTTTCTCCTAGAAATTCTCATGTGAATCTAGTTCAATTCCATCAACCACAAATAAATGGACATACATTTCAGAAGAACACGAATCAATCATGGATTATTGCAATTGTGACACAGGGCATGGACTGAATAACCAGAAATCCAATATTTTCAATCAAACATAGCTAGGAAATCTACATCATTCAAGGAAAAACATGAATCATAGTTAATACTTTTCAACATAACCCATTATAATTTATAGTACATTTAGGATAGAAAAGTCCTAAATTTCCACCAACAACCAAGTAACCAATAACCAAAATGTATCAGGATGACTCACCCATCTGCATTAAATTAGATTGGAAATTTTGGTTTCTCTATAGTTCCACTTCAATAATTCTATTTTGATTTGAATTCTCCCTTCTCAAACATATTATTATTATGGATCACTTGTATATAACCATGTTCATTTGTGTTGTCAAGCGGTTCATTTGGAAACTAGATCTTCATCTTTGTAATTCAAGATGATTTTGTCACCCAAAAGTATGTTTCAAACCTAAAAATATTCACAAGTCAAATAAACCAACTCGATAAATGGTAGAGATTCAAAAAAATAATGTAAATGCAACATTCAATACCTCCTCATGATGAGCACTTAGTGCCAACGAGTATCTGATACAAACAATTTTTTGTGATTTATTAACATGAAAACTTTGCACCTACAAACTATTTTCATTCTTCAAGATATCCTTTCTAGATTACTAACATACATAAACAAAATATTAGGAGCATTCCTTCACATAATGACACAAACTAGGAGTCCAAAAGGTTTAAAGTTCTCCAATTATGGAAATGCTTTAATTAGAGTTTTCAACAAGATCAATGAAATAATATAGCATGCAATAATATATCCAAGACACTCTAAATATGATATCCTAGGCTCATTTCCCTCCATTTACAACCATCAATTAATTGATTATAAAAATATCCTTTGAAATTTAAACATGTTAGTTAATTTAAACTCCTGTCAGTTGTCACTGTTTAGCCTAGGGACATGACAACTTAAATACAAATTTAGTGTTCTTTTTAGTATTTTGATTCCTAATCAATGCCCAGTGAAAATATAGATTTTATTTTTATTAAATGCTTAAATGTCAAATCATGAAAATGCATCTATTTGATAGGCCTGGTAATGTGAAGTGAAGGTATACAAACCTAAAAAGGAATGGGGAGGCCTAAGGTTCGATCTCTTCGATCTCAAACTTTGTAAGAATGAGGTAATGGAAAACTCATGATTTAAAATTTATTAATATGATTAATTGTACAATACATTATAAGGAATATTTAAAATTGTGTGAAATTTGCATTCTAGTTGGAATTGGGTGAAATAAAAGGTGTTGGAGAATTACAAGATTTATATCAAAGAGTTAGTAATCCAAGAGAGAGGTGGAATCTAAAGACATTTTTGAAACAATTAAGTACAACTAAGCATAGCTCAACATATAAAGAAGTGTAAGGAACTAAAATATTTCCATACACAACATATTCACTTTGCTTGCCATGATATCATAGATTGACTTGTAAGGCCATATTGTATAACACCAAAATATAACCAAATCCCTTGAAGTGAGGAAGATGAGGTCCACATAGATTGGTGTGTTATAAAAACAGGATCATAGAGAAATAAAATAAAACAAATGTGGAGATAAAACACAGAAGATACACAATACAATAGAGACACACTTATACATGGCTCACTTAATGTGGGATACATCCATGAGAAAAATATCCATGTCCTTCTTTGTTATTATCTAGCAAATGAAGGGATACAACCTACAACACATCCACTGTAACTTCCTTTTCCTTCTCTCAAAATATCCTCTCTCAGAATACAATATTCACTCTACTACACACATAGCCGCAATGCAGTTCCTGATAAAAAGAGGGTTTCCTTATAGAAAAAAAAAACTATAACATCACTTCTACCGTTAGATATGTGGCCTTAGAATGAATGGATCATACTGAATATGAAATTACACTATTTTAATTGCATTAAAAATAAATTCTTCCCCTCAAGGATTCGGGGGCCAATCATTGTATATCCTATAGTTTCTTTGACCTACATATCAATTAGGAAGGTAATAAGCCTCCATAACCAACAATTGACCACTTGGAGAATGATCACAACAACTCCACTATTGTTGTACGTGTTGTACTATGATCCACCTTGGACCTAGAAAATTTCTCATCTTCACCTTAATTCTTTAAGACCAACTGAAACAGACACGAACTTTGTTTCTCCTTGGTTACTACCTTTGTTAGCATGTCTACATGATTATGGCTAGTATGTATCTTTTCCAAATTTAATTTTCCATATTCCAAAATGGACCATATCAAATGGTACCTAATCTCTATATGCTTACTCTTATAATTGAAGGATAATTTCTTTGAAATATGAATAGAACTTTGGTTGTCACATTACAACCTATTATTCTCTTGTTGCTTTCTAAATTCCTGAATAAACCTCTGTAGCCAAATCATATCTTTTACAGGAAGATATCTTTTACATGTTGGACTATGATCCACCTTGGACCTAGAAAATTTCTCATCTTCACCTTAATGCTTTAAGACCAACTGAAACTAAGAAGGAACTTCATTTCTCCCTGGTTATTGCCTTTGTTAGCATGTCTACATGATTCCGACTAGTATGTATCTTTTCCAAATTTAATTTTCCATCTTCCAAAATGGACCATATCAAATGGTACCTAATTTGGATATGATTACTCTTATAATTGAAGGATAATTTATTTCAAAGATGAATGGAACTCTGTTTGTCACAGTACAACCTGTTATTCTCCTGTTGCTTTCTCAATTCCTCAATAAACCTTTGTAGCCAAATCATATCTTTTACAGGAAGATATCTTTTACATGTTGGACTATGATTCACCTTGGACCTAGCAAATTTATCATCTTCACCTTAATTCTTTAAGACCAACTAAAACTGAGCAAGAACTATGTTTCTCCCTAGTTACTACCTTTGTTAGCATGTCTACACAATTATGGCTAGTATGTATCTTTTCCAAATTTAATTTTCGATCTTCCAAAATGGACCATATCAAATGGTACCTGATCTATATATTCTTACTCTTATGATTGAACGATAATTTATTTGAAAGATCAATGGCACTCTGGATGTCACAGTACAACCTGTTATTCTCCTGTTTCTTTCTCAATTCCTCAATAAACCTCTGTTGGCATGTTTATAGGCAGAGTGTGCTTGTCAATGATGGAAATAACAACAACAACGATGACATGTTTACAGGCAATAAAAAAAATGATGTTTCCATATTGGCAGTAATGGCGACAAACAAGAAAGCAACAATGATATCATCGATAATGACAAGACCATTAGAAATTGTTGTCTACCATCTCAGGAGGACAAGCACAAGGTACAAAGTTGGATTTTTCAGATAGCCAGAGTTGATCATGAAGGACGCAAGGAGCATGCATGGGATTCCTTAGACTCTGTGAGTTTGCAGAAGGAATCAAAGCTCAAGAGGAAGCACATAGAGTTGTAGGCAGAGATAAAGTGTGCACCAGGGCCGAGGTTAACTTCATTTCCAAAGCTCAGGAGAGATACCGTTTTCCATAAGTGCAGACGAGGTCCAAGAGATAGACTCCCATGAGGAGAAAAGGTCAATACCTTTGAACACTTAGAAAACCTTCTAATTCAGAGAGATCAGAATCTCAAGAGAGAGTGAAAGTGGTCATTGGATCAACGATCTATATGACCAACAACCATCCGATCGAATCAATTGAAGGATAGGATAGGCGGGAAAAAAAGTTGAGAATTTGATTATCTGAATTCCTGTCAGTCGTCAGATCACTTTTGAGTAGAAGGACAGGATAAGTTAGAAGAGATTCATCGTAGACAGATTGAGCCATTTTTCTAGGACCATGATCAATGAAAAAAATGTATTTTGGGTATAAATATGCGAGGAGGTTAAGCTATGGTAAAATCTCACTTCAGATTTTTCAATTTGAGATTTGAAATCCCTGAAGTACGGAGACCTAGAGAGATGAAATAAATCCTTGACTGTCGGATCATCAGAAGTAAATTTCAGTCCTTAGATCATTATGAAGTGGAAGGATAGGATAATTTAGAAGAAGGGCACATTAATCTCAATGGTTGATAATCGGGCACTCAGATCTACGGTCGACAGGGCATATCGGACCGCCCAAAGTGTTCTTCCTTTAACCATGGCGGGGGGTCCAAGTTGGTGGTATTTTCCATGTGGTACCCTCATACATGTCACCTTCCTATCAATTCGGACCCCCCTCACTCACTACCACNCCCCCCCCCCCCCCCCCTCCTTGGAGTAAACCATCAAGCCACTCATACATACCACCTCCGCGCTCCAACGTCACACTCCACTACCCACTACACATCACACTCCACTACCGTGCTCTGCCTCCACACTCCATTACACTACCTACACATCTCACTCACGTCAACAAACCACCTCAGCAAGGAAATGTGGTAGTAATCGACATACTTTGAGGGGAAGTAAAGTTTGAGACTTGAGATTTCAGAAGTCAGGAAACTTGAAAGAGATCTCGATCGTTGATTGAGAAAGGGACCATAGAACCATTGATCTAGTTGAAAGGTCAAATTCCCGAAGTGAATGAGGACCATTGATCTGAGAGGGAGACACGTCAATGGAGTTTCAACTCTGGAATTTTGGCGAATGGGAGAAGAGATGTTTGATATTTGAAACTCCTGGAGCGCAGATCACAAAGTAACTCTTAGTTGTTGATTTAGGAAGGGTAGATATGATCCATAGACTGGAGTGGATAGATTTGAACCATCATTTTAGGAGCATCATCAATATCGTGAGATCAACAGTCCCGTCACATTGCGAGGCTAGAACATGCTTGTGTCTTAATTTTTCGTCAGTAGACCACAATTGAAACCACGGTTTTGCAGAAAGGACACGTGGAGGCTCGTAGTGAATTATGGGGTGAAAAGAAGGTTTCCCTCAAACTTCCTTTGGATGCACCTACAATCGCATGGTCACATGAGATCATCACCCAAGGTCATATTGAAAGAAGGAGCTAACACTCGCTAGACCGAGATCATGAAGCGTTCAAAATTTAGGCTTGTGGTCACAACCATGGTCACACATCAACAAAGGTTAAGGGAGGAGCTAGCATGTCACTAATCTCCACTATGGATATCGAGAATTGGGATAATCGATATTTCTCATACCAAGATTCCCAAAGTCGTGAATCAGGAAGCACTTATTGATTAGGTGTATGGTCATCACCGATGGTCACGTGAAGAAAGGGGCTTAGAAGCCAAAGAAGCCAAAATGTATTTTTGTAACTGAAGGAATGGATTGATTTTATCTTCCATAGAATTCAAATATCTTCAGGGTGATCGCCAGAGGAGATGAAGAGTGCAAACAGGAAGACATTGATGCAGACAGAGCACAACAGTGTAGCAGAACAATGATAAGACTGGTAAGACATTGTTAGATAATGTATCACTATATAAATTTCAGTAACAAATATTTATATCTCAAGGTGGTAGGGTAGTTCTAGGGAGGACTGTTGTCCTCAGATTTTCAAGTGGGTTCTTGAACACAAGGAGTTGTAGCTTCCATATGGTTGCAGCCAGAAAAACCAGGGTGGTAGGGTGGTGCAAGGGAGATATATCGTTCTATGTTATACATGTTGGTGCTTGTGTAACTAGAAGTTGATGCTTCCATCCATTTGGTGTTGGAACACTCAGGGAGTTGGTGCTTCCTTCTAGTGGGTTCTAGATAATTGAGAGAGTTGGATATCTCGGCAAGTTGCAACTTGTACAGGTTGGTGCCTATGTGACTGAAAGTTGGTGCTTCCATCCAGTTGGTGCTGGAACACAAAGGGAGTTGGTGCTCTCAACAAGTTTCTTCTTGTAAAACAGAGGTGGTAGCCTCAAAAGGAGTTGGTGCTCATAAGAATGATAATGTACAAAAAATAAAGACTACTTATCATATTAAGAAGAAGAGGCTTTCTCCCTTTATGGGTTTCCTCAGGAATATTTGAATTTATGTATTTCATGTGTGTGATTGATGTTGAATATTCTATTGCTTACTTCTCTGCATTGTTGTGATCATAATTGTGTGTTCTATAATGATTTTAAAATGGGCATAATTTTTTAAGCATGGTAACAACTGATTCACCCCCCCCCCACTCTTAGTTGTCCAACAATTGGTATCAGAGCTAGTTACCTTTATTTAAGGGTAGATTCTAGAGATTAAACATGACTATCCATGAAGGAAATTCAACCAACAAGGCCCCTATGTTCAATGGAACAAACTTTTTCTTCTTGAAAGGTAGGATGAGAACCTACATAATGACTTTAGGTGCAGATGTCTGGGATGTGGTAGAGACTGGTTATGTAAAGCCAATTGTACTAACTTCTAAGAATGACAAGATAGAATTCAGCTTCAATGCTAAGGCTATGAATGTTATTCTGATTGCGCTTGCAAAAGAAGAATTTGTAAAAGTTATGCACTTAGAATCTACCAAAGAAATGTGGGACAAACTCATTAGTAGTTATGAAGGTGAAGAGAAGTACAAATCCAAGAGATTTGGTAAAAATACAAGTTTATGTGTAAACAATGATGACTCTTCAAGAGACACAGATAGTGACTCTTCTTGTGAAGATAAGGTTAACGAATTTATGCTTATGGCCGAAGAGGATTATGATAATAAAATAACAGGAAGTGATGTTAATGATGCAGAAGTTGTGGTCGACTTGGAAGGAGAAATAATAAGTTCTTTAGAAGAGATTGACAGACTTCGACTTAAGAAGAGAAAACAAAAATAGTTGTTGATGTAGTTTGAAAAGAATGGTAAAGAACCAAGTGAAGATTTTGTTTTGTTAAAAGTAGAATTAGAAGAAGAAAAGATAATAGAATATATTCTAAGACAACAATTAGTAGAGAGGAAGGTGAGTTGTAAATCTTTGGAAGATGAAATAGTGAAAACTAGAAAAGAGTTGGAGAAGTTTCAAGCCTTGTATCACCAGAATCTGTCAAGTATCAAAGCCTCATAAGGATTAGCCACCTTTCTGTATCAGCAAAGGAATCCAAAGTTGAAAACTTGTTTGGGTTATGAAGATGGATCAAGTAGTGGTCAACCAAGGAACAAAGAATCCATCAAGTTTGTCAAATCTACAACCAATGACAACAACAAATCAGTAGAAACAAAGGAATATAATCAGCCACAAAGGAGGAGTAAAGAAAAAGGTGCAAGAACTAAATATGTAGAACAAATAAATAATACACCCTCTGCTCAAGGAAATCATTAGCATGGAATAAATCGACCTGCTCAAAGAAGACAACCATTTTCCAGGTACAAATATTTTTTCTATGGATATTGTTTCTACTGTTCTAACTTTGGCCACAAAGTTGTAAATTGTTCCTTAAGATTTAGACATGAGAAAACAAGACACCCAAGGAATAAATATCTTCCACAACAAAGAATGCGACAACCAAGTAACAAACAACCACAGATTGCAAATTGACAAAACAAGTTTAGAGACATGCAACTGAGGAGGTCAAGAAATAATAAACAGTCAATGAGAAGACAACGTTGCACCAATCACTTTGACCTATTTAAAAATGAGATCGAATTCTATAATTTTCATAACTTTGGCCACAAAGATGAAAATTGCCATCTAAAGAATTACAAAGAAGATACAAGGATAAAACCCTTAGCTAAAAATGCCAGCACATGGAAAAAGAAATATAGTGAAAAATGTGGTCTAGTAATTTCAGATAAAAAACAAGAAGACCCTTGGTATATAGATAGTGGATGTTCCAAACACATTATTGAAGACAAGGATAAGTTTTTGTCTATAAGTAAAAGAAAAACATGAAATGTGACCTTTGGAAATGATGAACCAGGTAAAATCAAGGTTAAAGGGATGATGAGTTTGAGTAATGGCAAAGGAGATGCCCATGATGTTCTGCTTGTAGATGGGCTGAAACATAATTTTCTCAGTGTAAGTCAAATGTGTGATAGAGGCTGTGAAGAGGTGTTCACGTCCAAATATTGTAAAGTAAAGAATGTAAACTCAGGAAAAGTGGTGGCTAGAGGCATAAGGAAAAATAATGATGTTGATATTGAATCCTCCCCTACAACTAAAGAAGAAGACTCGGATATAATAAAAGAATGTTCTGTTATAATTTATCCCATGGAAGTAGACAAAGAATCATGTCATGAGATGGAAGCATAAGTTGTGAATATTAGAAATAAGGTTGAGAAGTCAAACACCCAAATCAAGTTATTGAATAGATCCATGACCCTGAATGAGATCTTGAATAGTCATAGATCACCAAATGACAAATCCGGTCTTGGATACAACAAGGAAGAAATCAGTACTCCTAAGAAACCTGATGTAAGCCTTTCATTTGTAAAGGGTTAAGACAAGTTTGACAAAGGTCCTTCATTTGTAAAAAGGGAAAGCAAGTATGACTCAGGTGCTACATGTTCAAATAATGAAAGAAATACTACAATATTTAGAAGATAAAATCAAGGAAGACACCCATAAGCTACTCATACACCTTAAAGTAAGTTTAGAAGAGAGACACCTTCATGGATGAATCAAAGGATGTATGAGAGTGTTTGTAATGGTTATTGTTTTTCCTTGTGATGAATATGGTCATAAAAACCTTGGATTGTAGGCATCATAGAAGAAAAATGAAGTTGAAGTAATAGAATATCATAAAACAAAGTTCAAGAAACTAAGACACTCATAGATGTGGATAGCAAAGACTGAACAAGTGAACATGAGTGAAGTTAATTGTTGAAAAAATAATTGCATTCATGTGAAAAGCATAGTATAAAATTTATCAGATGAATTTAGAGCAATGTATAGTAAAGAAGCATCTTCTATAAAGATGGATACATCTGGTTAGAGATCGATGAGAATCAATGGCCAGATCCAAGGGTTGGTTGAAAAATATGAGCTACAATTGTGCAGTGTTCCAGTAGGACAACGAAATCTACAGCAACAACATTCTGATGTACAAAATGATATACATGACATCCTATAGATATAACAAGAGGATAAACCTTGTCAGAAAGAGATAACCTTTTAACAAAGAAGGAGAATAGTCAGAAGCAAAGAGAGAAGAGTGACAGGGGGAGTCATTCAATTATGACAATAAAAGGTTGATGAAGGAGTGCCAGTAAGAGAGGTGAAAAATATTGATTCTACTACAGAGGACACAACTAAAGATGAAGATGAAAAGGTCCAAGAATCTAGTATTTCATTCCAAGACCAAGCTCATCCCCATAAAATACCATTTTCTGAGAGAGAAGGTCACCAATAAGATTGTTCAAGCTCATTACATTCCAAACACAGAAAAAATTGCAGACATCTTCACTAAACCCCTAGCCAAGACACCATTTGAATATCTCTTTCAGAAGTTGGGTGTCATCTCTTCTCTCACCTAAGAGAGTCCATCCTATCAGGGAGATTTTGCTTTGGTTGAATATATGATACCTATGAAAAGTAATGCAACAGCTGAGGGGGAGCATGTTTTCTTTGACATTGATGTCAAAGGGGGAGAAAAGGTGTGTTTTGGATTCTATAGTTGGAGGTCTAAGTAGAAAAGTGTAGTCCTTTAGGGTTTCCATCAATGCCAAAGGGGGAGATTGTTGGCATTTTTATAGGCAGAGTGTGATTGTCATTTATGGAAAGAACAACAATGATGATGACATGTTTATAGGAAAGAACAACAATGACGTTGGCATATTGGCAGCAATGACGACAAATAGGAAAGAAACAATGATAGCATCATGAATGAAGAGACCATGAGAAATTGTTGTCTACCAGCTCAAGAGGATGAGAACAAGGCATAAAGTTGGATTTTCTAGATAGATAGAGGTTATCATGAAGGCCACAAGGAGCATGTGCATGATTCCTTAGAATCCATGAGTTTGTAGAAGGATTCAAAGCTCAGGAGGAAGAGCACAGAGTGAAAGTGTGTGCTAGGGCAGAGGTTAACTTCATTTCCAAAGATCAAGAGAGATAGCGCTTTCCATAAGTGCAGAAGAGGTCCAAGAGACCAAATCGCAGGAGGAGCAAAGGTAGAGACCTTTGAGCACTTAGAAAACATTCTAAGTCAAAGAGATCAAAAGCTCAGGAGAGAGAGCAATAGTGGCCATTGGATCAACAATATAGATGACCAACAACTGTCCGATCAAATCAATTGAAGGATAGGATAAGAGGGGAAAACGGTTGATAATTTAATTATCCAAATTCTCGTCAGTCATAGGATCACTTTCAAGTGGAAGGATAGGATAATCTAGAAGAGTTGCATCGCAGACAAATCGAGCCATTGATCTAGGACCATGATCGACAAACAACATTTAGTTCGGGTATAAAGATGCGAGGAGGTTAAGATCCAGAAAAATCTCACTTCATATTTTTCAGTTTGAGATTTGAAATCCCCGAAGTACGGAGACCTAGAGAGTTGAAATAAATCCTTGACCGTCGGATCATCCGAAGTAAATTTCAGCTGTCAGATCATTGTAAATTGGAAGGACAGGATAAGTTATAATAAGGGTGCTCTAATCTCAATGGTCGATAATCGGGCACTTAGATCTACAGTCGACAGGACATATTGGACCCCCCCGAGATTTTTTACTTTAACCATGTGGGGGGGTCCGATTTGGTGGTATTTTTGATGTGGGACCCTCATACATGTCACCTTGCTATCAACTTAGACCCCCCTCGCTCATTACCACTTAGTTCCTAACACCCCCCTCTGAGTAAACCACCAAACCAATCATACATACCACCTTCACGCTTGAACGTCACACTCCACTACCCTCTACATGTCACACTCCACTACCACGCTCTGCCTCCACACTCCACTACGCTGCCTACACGTCTCACCCACATCATCAGACCACCTCATTAAGGACACGGGGAAATAATATGCATACTTCAAAGGGAAGTAAAGTTTGATTCTTGAGATTTTAGAAGTCGAAAGACTCGAAGGAGATCTCGACCGTTGATCGAGAAAGGGACGACAAAATCATTGATTTGGTTGAAAGGTCAAATTCTTGAAATGAGTGAGGACCATTGATCTGAGAGGGAGATGCATCAATGGATTGTCAACTCCAAAATTTTGGCACATGGGATAAGCGAGGCTTGAGATTTGAAACTCCCAAAGACCGGATCATGAAGTAACTCTCAGTTGTTGATTTAGGAAGGGTATATTTGATCCGTAGACTTGAGTGGATAGATATGAACCGTCAGTTTAGGAGCAGCATCAAGATTGTGAGATCGGTGGTACCGTCACATTGCAGGGCCAAAACATGCTCGATTCTTAATTTCTCGTGAGCGGGCCGCAATCGAAACCACAATTTTGGAGAAAGGACGCATGGAGGCTCGTAGTGAATTGTGGGGTGAAAATGGGGTTGCCCTCAAACCGCCTTTGGACACACACGCAATCATGTGTTCAAATGAGATAATCTCCCAAGGTCATATAAAAATTAGGAGCTAACAATCACTAGACCGAGATCGCGAAGCGCTCGGAATTTAGGCCTGTGGTCATAGCCATGGTCACATCAACGAAGGTTAAGGGAGGAGCTAGAAAATCGCTAGGATCCACTTCAGATATTGGGAGTTGGGAGAATCAAGATGTATCATACCAAGATTCCCAAATTCATGAGTCACAAAGCGCCTGTTGGTTAGGTGTATGGTCACCATCGATGGTCACGTGAAGGAAGGTGCTTAGAAGCCAAAGAAGCCAAAATGACTCTCTATAACTTACAGAACGAAGTGATTGTATCTTCCAGAGAATTCAAAGAGCTTCTAGGTGATCGCTAGAGGAGCTAAAGAGTTTCAAGGTAAATTCCAATGGAATGAAGACTCATCATAGAAACAATTGATAGATGGAAAAGTGTCGAAGACTGTAACTTCCAAAAAAACCAAAGAATCTCAGGATAACGACCAATGATGAAGAACAGACTCATTATAATCACCAGAGAGGATGAATAATTGAGTGTATTATCTAGAATAGGACTTGGCATGATAAATATACACATAACAGAGAAGATATGGTTGCTTCTTTTGATAGTTATTCATGCGGGTAGAACCAGGTTGTGCGTAAGATATGAAGCGCACAGAAGAGGCATAGTACATAGAATGGAAATGGTGCATAGAGCATAAGATGTAGAAGAAATAAATAGAACAGAGATACATATATGAGAGGGGAAGATAAATCCTAGGTTCACATGCAGAGACAAAGAAGAAGAATTTAAAGCGCAAGAATATGCGAGCAGGAAGACACTGATGCAGGTAGAGAACAACAGTGTACAAAAACAATGATAAGACTGGTAAGCCATTATTAAATAATGTATAACTATATAAATTTCAATAAAAAATATTTATATCTTAGGGTGGTAGGGTGGTTCTACGGAGGACTTTTTTCCTTAGAGTTTCAAGTGGGTGCTTCAACATAGGGAGTTGTAGCTTCCATCTGGTTGCAGCCAGAAAAACCAGGGTGGTAGGGTGGTGCAAGGGAGAGATATTGTTCTCTGTTATACAGGTTGGTTCCTCTGTAACTAGAAGTTTATGTTTCCATCCAGTTGGTGTTGGAACACTGAGGGAGTTGGTGCTTCCTTCTAGTGGGTGCTAGAGAATCAAGAGATTTGGTTCTCTCAACAAGTTGCAGCTTGTACATGTTGGTTCCTGTGTGACTGGAAGTTGGTGCTTCCATCCAACTAGTGCTGGAATACAAAGGGATTTTGTGCTCTCAGAAAGTTGTTTCTTGTAAAAAATAGGTGGTAGCCTCAAAAGAAGTTGGTGCTCATAAGAATGATAATGTACAGAAAATAAAGACTACTTATCATATCAAGAAGAAGAGGTTTTCTCCCTTTATGGGTTTCCTAAGGAATATCTGTCTCTGTGTATTTCATGTGTGTGATTGATGTTTAATATTGTATTTCTTAATAATATACATTATTGTGATCATCATTGAGTGTTCTGTAATGAGTTTAAAATGGGCATAATTGCTTAAGCACATTAACCACTGATTCATCCCCACCTCCCCCTCAATTGTCCAACAGTCTACATGATTCTGTCTAGTATGTATCTTTTCCAAATTTATTTTTCCATCTTCCAAAATGGACCATATCAAATGATACCTAATCTGTGTATGCTTACTCTTATAATTGAAGGATAATTTATTTGAAAGGTGAGTGGCACTCTGGTTGTCCTAGTACAACCTGTTTTTCTCCTGTTGCTTTCTCAATTCCTCTATAAACCTCTCTATCCAAATCATATCTTTACTAGCATCTGTAGTAACAACATATTTTTCTTTCGTTGTTGAAAGTACAACAACTTTTTGCAGTTTCAAAATCCAACTTACTTTTGTTCCACCTACAATAAAAAAATATTGTGTAGTGATCCTCTTATTATATTTATCACCTACGATATATGAATCAACATATCTCTGTAGAATATTGTTTGAATATCCAAAACATAATGCATGAGTACTAGTACCCCTCAAATACATAGGAATCTACTTTACTGCCTCCCAATGTTCTTTACCTGGATTTTTCATATACCTTCTCACAACACACATTGCATGTGGGTAAAATCATGAATATGCGTGTCTATTTTCCCTTTTTTTTAAGAAAATAAAATATATTTTCACAATTTTTTCAACTTCTGGTAAACAAAAGTATTCTTTCTATTTAAAATTTCACCTTACAGTAAAAACAAAACTTGTCATGAAATTTGTTATCTTTATGTTGACTATTTTTTTCATTTTTATATTGAGATTTGATATGTGAATTTAGCAATTGTTTGACAATATGTTCCGTAAAAATGAAGGGATGGACAATGAGTTATGTTCTTAGACACAAATGTACTCATTATTAAACTTGTGTTTATGAAAAATGAAATATGCTGCAACAATGTAAACAAACTCTATTAAAGTATGACTATAGTTTTGAATTTAATGGATGAATATTACAATTTCTATCATTTTTTGAATTTGACCAATCTGAAAAAGTTGTGTACTTTAAACAGGCTTAGTGAGACTCCATGTATGTTCTTTAATTTTGATTTAAAATTAAAATCTAAAAATACCCTTTTGAAGAGGACAGTGAAAGGTTTCATAATATAAATTTTCCATAATTTTCACCTGTGTATTATTGGAGATATTTATTCTTCATTTTACTGAATCATTATGTCATTTACAGATAATATGTAGACATGTCATTTACACAAAAGTAGATTCAATTATGAAAATGTTGGTACTTGTTCTAAAACTAGACGCATAGTATTTTAAGGAGTTCACTCCTCCCTAAGTTGGGGTAAGCTGAAGTGAACACATACTTTTTTGAGAAGTTCCATAGTTACAGGTTTTTGGTCGAACTGTTAGTTCATCCAAAACTTAGTGTTTTTCCATCGAAAGTTAGTTTTAATGGATAAACTAAAATTATATTTAAAATTTATGTTATATTTTTCAAGGGTGTCATTATATTTAACTTTCGGCCGAAAGGTTTTTCATTCAAAAAATTAAAGAGTTTGGCCAAAAAACGTGATTATCAATTTTCACAACCTGATTCTCATGAAAGTGTTACCCAAGTTTTTCATTTTACCCATGTATAATATTTGGTCTTGTGACACCATGACATACATAAAGTTTCCAACTGTTGAAGAATAACTGACCATGGACATGTATTTTATCTGCTCATGTTTCTCGAGGCAGTTTTCCTTTGTTAATTTGAAATTGTTGGCCAAAGGTGTGCTAACTGGTTTTTCATTTTGTATTCTAAACCACTCCAATACCTTCTTTATTTTCTCACCCTGAGACAATGTCAAATTGTGATTTTTCCTGTCTCTTGTTATTCTCATACCAAGGATTTTCTTTGCAACACCCAAATCCTTCATCACAAATGAATTATCTAATTTCTTCTTGAGCACATTTATATCCTACATGTTAGACCCTGCAACAAGAATATCATCTACATACAATAGAAAGATAATATATATTCCATTTTCTAGCCTCTTAAATTAAACGCAATGATCAAAATGACATCTACTATAACATTGTTTTGTCATAAACCTCTCAAAATTCAAATACCACTTCCTTTGATCTTCCTTTAGGCCATGCAATATCTTCTTCAATCTTCATACCAAATTCTCATTCCCTTTTACCTCATACCCCTATGGTTTCTGCATATAAATCTCTTCATCCAAATCCCCATGGAGAAAAGTTGTTTTTACATCTAATTGTTGAATATGAAAATATTATACTTCCACAATATTTAAAATGGTCCTAATCGAAGTCATTTTAACAATAGGAGAAAATATTTCATCAAAATCTATACCCTCCTTCTCTGAAAACCCCTTTACAACAAGTCTTTCCTTGTACCTCTTTTTTCCTCCATCTTCTTCCTTCATTATGTAAACCCACTTATTCAGCAATACTATTTTTTCTGCAGGAAATTGAACCAAGTCCCAAGTCTGGTTATTTACCAAGGAATAATTTTCCTCTTTCATGCATTTCTCTCACTTCCTTTTAGTGTCTACCAACATTGCCTCTTCATAAATTTCTGGTTCACCAGAATCAATCGACAATAAATAATACAATTAAGGAGAGTATCATTCAGGGGGTCTACTTAACCTAGTAGATATTCCAACAACACTTGCAAGAGTTTGAGGTACCTACTACTCCTGTTGTTGTACATTTTGATTTGTTGGTGCCTTTGGAGTTTCATTTTTGGTGATCTCATCAAGAACTGTGTATTTTAGTTTTTATTCTTCATGTTTCCTTTCCTGCAACTGATCTTTATACATGACCTCCTCGTTAAATATGACATATCTACTAATGATTTTGTGATTTTCATAATCCCATAAGTGATAACCAATGTCATTAACACCATATCCAGTAAAGTTACACTTCTTGGATTTTTCTTCAAAATTAGTTTTATTTTTTTTATCACTATAGACAAATGCTTCACAACCAAAAGTCTTAAAAAATGAATAGCTTACCTTTTTACCTTTCCATGCCTCCTCTAGAATGACACCATCTAAATAACTTGAAGGTCCTATGTTTATTAAGTAAATAGTAATATCTACAACATATGCCCAGAACTGTAAGGGAAACCCAACATGCAATATCATACTCCTTTCACGTTCCATGATTGTCCTATTCATCCCTTTTGACACACAATTATCTTGCGGTGTTTCTAGAACTGTTTTTTCTCTAGGAATCCCATGGTATGAACAGTAATTATCAGACTCCTTATTGTAGTATTCACCTCCATTTTTTGATCTGAGAAACTTCAACCTCTTTCCTATCTCATTCTCAACCAAAGATTTCCATTTCTTAAAAGTATCAAAAACATCATATTTTTTTTGAATGCAATAAACCCAAGTTTTTATAGTTACATAATCAATAAAATTAACATAATAGAGAGATCCACCAAGAGATGATACCTGAGATGGTCTCCGTACATCTATATGCACAAGCTCCAACTTTTGACTCTTGTTTTCTTTTCCGAATATGAGAAATATGACTCTCTTATGTTTTCCATAAACACAATGCTCATAGAAATCCAAATCAACTTGTTTAAGATATGGAAACAAATTCCTTTTGTGAAATATTTGCATCCCCTTCTCACTCATGTTTCCAAGCATATTATGCTACAATGTTGTATCCACTCTTGTAGAATCTAAATATATATACTAGTCAACATTAACTTTACATAAATACAATATACGTACCTTCTCTTCTTTTTCCATTACTAGTGGTCCTTTAGTGACCTTCCATGCCTTATCTATACATATAAATATACAACCTTCATTTGCCAACTTCCCTGTCGAAATTAGATTTATTTTCATAGCTGGTATGTGTCTCACCTCTTTCAATAACCGTTGGTTTCCATTATTTTTCTTTATTTTTACATTACTCATTCCAACAATTTGACATGGTTCATCATCACCCAAGTAAACATGTCAAAAATCACCTTAAACATAATCTTGAAAATATTTCTTATGGAGTGTGGCATGAATTGAAGCCCTTGAATATACTACCCAAGACTCATTAGTATTTTCTAAAGAAAGAATCAAAGAATATTGTAACACATCACCTATTAAATTTTCTTCCTGATTTTTCTCATGTTGTCCATCTCTTTGTTTCTTTGGAGGTATGCAATCTTTTTTCAAATGTCCTTTCTTCCCACAATTCCAAAACTCTATCTTTCCTAGTCTGGATTAGTATCATCCCTTCCTAGAATTCCCACACTTCCCTCAAATATTTCCTCTTTCCTTTTGTCCTCCCCTATTATCCATAGTCAACACATTACTTGATGTCTCACCTATGATTTTTCATCGCATTTCCTCACTAAGGATAACACCAATAACATCGTCAAATTTTAGAGTGTTTGAAATAGAGACATAGTTACTTATAGCCATGACCAAGATGTTCCAACTTTCTAGCAATGAGCCCAGTATTACAAGAGCCCTAACCTCATCATAAAAGGTAACTTTTACATAACTTAGTTGATTACTAACCATATTAAAATCATTTAAATGCTCTGCAATAGACCCACCTTTTGACATATTCATATTAAATAATCGCTTCACTAGAAATACATTGTTTGAGGCCAAGGGATTTTCATATAGTCTAGCTAGTTCCTTCATCACATCCTCTGTTATTTTTTCTTTCGAAATATTGAAATCCACTCACACTGCTAGGAACAATCGTATCATTCCTAGTGCCTTTCTATGAAGAAATTCACATTCTTTTTCCTTCGTGTTTGTCGGATTCTTTTCCATTTCTCCCAATTGTAGGAATAGATCCTTTTGATATAAATAATATTCCATTTGCATCTTCCATAGTTGGTATTTTTGGTCGTTAAATTTCTCTACCCTAAACTTTATATCTTCCACCATTGGTCCCACTCGAACCAAGAACCCTTTTTTCATGCAAGTTACCTTTGGCTTCGATACCAGGTGTTAGAAAAATAGAATCATAGAACAATAAAATAAAATAAAATGCGGAAATAAAACACAAAAGATACACAATACAATAGAGACATACATATATGTGGTTCACCCAATGTGGGATATCTCCACAAGAGAAATTTCCAGGTCCTTCCTTTATTATTATCTAGCAAATGAAGGGATACAACCTACAACACATCTGATGCAACTTCCTCTTCTTTCTCTCATGGTATCCTCTCTCATAATAAAATATTCACTCATATACTACACACACAACCATAATACAATTCCTTATAAAATGAGGGTTTCCTTCTAGTGAAAAAAACCCTAACATAACTTCTATTGTCATATCTTTTACCTTATAATGAATGGTCTAGATTGGCTATGAAATTAAAATATTTGAATTGCATTAAAAAAACATTTCATCCCCCTCAAAGATGGGAGGGGGAATAATTGTGTATCCTACAGTTTCTTTGACCTGCATATGAATTAGGAATATAATCATGCTCCAAAATCAACATGGTGAGGGTGCATAATAGAATTTTTATTTTTTGCCTTATTTTGTGCATTGGTGAAATGCTATTTTCTAACAACTTTACTAGTTGAATGCTTTGTTGATCATCCAATTGGTATTATAATGAACTCCTTAGTTGACCTTCCAGTTGAATTTCCTAGCTGAATATTAACTATCGACCGATTGTTTCACGAAGATCTGAAGGTGTGATGAACATGTAAATCATACTATTCTATAAAAAGGTTCAAGTATTACATGATTTTTTTGGGTTGGCTCAAAATCCATAAAAAATTGTATGATACATAGAAACTAATTATAAAAAACACTTAAGTATTGACTATTACAATAATTTTTGCAGCTTATATCAAATTTTTCATTTTCAAAATATACAAGAGTCGATGTCTCAACTAGAAATCCAAGTTCACCCATGAGATGTTGAATCCACATAGCCTTCATGCCAACATGGACTACACCATGATATTTAACTTCTATGGTCGATAAATAAAATACATTTTTCCTTTTACAAAACCAAAGAATAGTTCTTAATCCAGGTATAAACACATACCCAAATATAAACTTCCTATCATATCCATCTCTATCCCAATATGAATTGATGAAACCAACTAATTGGCTCACTATGTTACTACAATAATTTATACCAAGATGGTAAGTTCCCTCAATATAATGATAAATTATCTATGTGGATTTAAGGTGACTTTCTCATGGATCACGCATAAATAAAGAAACCACACTAATAACAAAGGAAATATTAGGTTGACTATGATTTAAATAAATAAATATACTAACACGTCGAAGACATCATGTAGCATTGAATTTTGGTGAATCACTCCATTGTCTTCACTCCTGATTGATAAGGAGTAGAAAAATATTTACAGTATTCCATTTTTAATTTATGTAAAAGATTAAACATGAACTTAGGTTGAGAAATAAATATATTTTCATCCATTTCTAATTCTTGTATGCCCAAAAAAATGCAACAATGTTGATTAAGGTTGGTTATCATTGATGTCAACCCTTGAAGAAAGTCCGGTAGAAAATTCTGTTAGCACAAAGGTTTGGGTAATGGACCCAAGTTTGTTTGATGTAAAGATGACTCATTGTTGTATTGTCATGGTTGATAAGAAGTACATATGGATGAACTCCAAAGTGGTCCCCTTATGGTGAAATCCATCATGGGAATATGTTTTGCGGATTGAGTTATCCTAGAAGTATGGTTAGAGACCCCATGCTTAATTGTGGAATAATGAGATTAAGGTCAGTGAATTTGTTAGTGAAACTATCCTAGATGGATAGTTCTTTTCAGGACATTTCCAGTGGTATGTGGAATGTCACATAACTCCTCACAATCAGAGAGTTATGGCCATGTGAAGTTGGAGGACCCTCATAAGTCATCTAGAAGCCCCAAAAAGTCAAAGTGTATGCAAAAGAAATTGTTAAAATAATAAAGTTAATGGAGAAATCCCTAAAATAAGGAAAGTGGGATGCTACATGAAAGTATAAAAAAGAGGCAAGGCTCTTTCATTTTAATCGCACTTGAATATCATTGAATATCTATTTTTGTGAAAGGTTATTTGGGTGGGTATTATTGAGAGAGAAAAATTGCAGAAGAAAAAGTGCGGCATGAAAAGTGTAGCAGAAAACGTATGGAAGTAAAAATGCGGCAGTAAAAGTGTGACAAAAAATCACGGCATAAAAAGTGTGATAGAAAAATCGTAGAAAAAAATTCACGACAGAAAAATCATGGAAGAAAAATCGGGGCAGAAAAAGTGTGACAGAAAAATCGCGACAGAAAAAGTGAGACAAAAAAGTCACGGTAGCAACATGGTTGGGGTATATTTATGAGAGATATGGCACATATTGTTTGAGGTTTGTTTTGTGAGCTAGGGTTTATCTCTTGAGATGGTATTGGATGTTCAATATTGCTGAATATATCGGATTTGTTGAGGAAAACAGTTGGTATTTTGTTGTTGGTATTTGGCATATGTGTATTGGTCTTTCAGTTTTGATGTGTTACTAAAGTTGTTAGTTTTTCTTGTGGCTACATAATAGTGATCTTGTGGCACATGGTTTGATGTAATGGTTTATGGTATTTGGTTTATGGATAGAGTGATGAATTTTTTATGGTTATATTGGTGTATGTCTTTGGTACATGGTTGAGGTACATGTTGGGTACATGGTTGAGACAAGTAGTTAATAAGTTGGAACATACATGAGGTGTATAGTTAATCATGTTGGTACATATTGATGAGTCATAGATGATGTGCAGTTGATGCATGGATGATGCATGGTACATGTTGGTTCAGGTTATTGGTACAAGTTGATTGGTACCAGTTGATTGGTACAGGTTGACAATGGTAGTGGTTGCTTCAGTGACAGTGACAGGTTGTCTACATTTGGCATTTATATTTTAGAGCGGTTGGATGGAGCAAGGACATGTGGTTGTATCCACCTTCCGGTTGTAGATGGAGAACATAGGGAGTTGTAGCCTCCTTCTAGTTGTAGCTAGAGAATTGGGGAGTTGGAGCTTCCCTGAGGTAGTAGCCTGAAAAACTAGGGGGTTGGAGCCTCCTTCCAGTTGCAGCACGAAAACAAAGGAAGTTGGTGCTTCCAATGAATTTAATTCTTCAAGACATACAAGAAAAAACATTATGTGGTTTTATCTCTCTTTGGGTTTCCATGTACAAACATTGGTGTATTATGTATGTGTGTGATTGCTCATTTGTTCATTGTTTATTTAATCTGTAACTATTGGATGATAATTCTACATTGATATAACACTTGATTTTTTGGTGAAAAGGGATTAAATTTCTCTATTACTGATTCACCCCCCGCCCCTCTTAGTATTCCAACAATTGGTATTAGAGAAGGTTCCTTCAGAAATCAGTTTAACCACTGAAAGGTAGATCATGGAGAGAAACAACATGTATAAGAATGGAATACCACATTTTGATGGATAGAAGTATGCATTGTGGAACATAAGGATGAAAACATATATAAAGGCACAAGGATTTGAAATTTGGAAATCAATTGTAGATGGATAAATAGAACCAACGCTTCCATCGACAAATGACAAAGTAATAAAACTCAATCAAAATAACTCCAAAGCCGCTAATGCACTTTTGAATAGTCTTGGAGAATCAATATTCACCAAAGTTGCAAATTGTAAATCCACTAAATATATTTGGGACAAACTTCAAAATATTTATGAAGGAGATTCAAGAGTCAAAGCAGCAAAGCTTCAAACTTATAGAGGTCAGTTCAAACAACTAAAGATAAAGGAATATAAAAATATTTGAGCTTACTTTTTATGAGTCAATAAAATGGTAAAAGAAATCATGGGATTGGGAGAATAAATCAAAGAATATGTAATTGTTCAAAAGGTACTAAGATCTCTTCCTATGAGATTTGACCCTAAGATATCAGCACTAGAAGAAAGAGAAGATCTGAAATCAATAAGCATAGACAAATTAGATGGAATTTCCACAACATATGAAATGAGAATTGAACAAGAAAATACAGATATAAAAGAAGAATCCTTCAAAGCATCCAAAAATTCAAAGCAAAAGGGAAAGAAAAAATAAAAAGAACATAGCAGCAGTAATGATGTCTCGAAATATGATGAAGAAGTGGCCAACTTTGTCAAAATATTGAACAAGGGAACCAATGATAGTTATAGAGGTAAGATTCCTTTGATTTTTTTTAATTGTGATGATATTGGTCATTTGCTAACAAATTTCCTCATAAGAAAAAGAGAAATGATGAAGGTTACTCAAATAGCAAACAAACATATAAAGACAAAAGAACCATAAAGAAAGCTTTCAAGAAAATCTTATGCACCAAAGAAGACATCTCATCATCAGATAAAGATGAAGCCAGTGACGGTGAGAAAGAAAGAGTTATATTCATGGCAGTAGAAGACTCTGATAAAGAAGACTCTGAAAAAGAATATGAAGAGGCCGAAGAAGAATATGAAGAAGTCAGAGAAGAATATGAAGAGGCAGAAGTTGACTACCGAGAAGAATTTATGTGTGCCATAGAAGTTATCAAAAGAGAAAACAAGAAAAACAAGAAGCTACAAGAGGAACTAGACAATAAAGACGACACTCAAGAACTAGAACAAATGATCACAAATTTGAAGGTTCAAATAGAAGAAGATAAAAGAATTGAAGAAGCACTCAAATAATAACTAGAAAAAAAACACAAGATCATTGAAAATTTGGAAGCAGAGATTGTCACAGTAAGAAAGGATATTCAAAAGAAAAATATGAAAAACAACTCAAAAGTTTTGGATGACATTATCAACAATCAAAAAGCTCATCATGACAAGTCCAGACTTGGATAAAATCAGACAGAAAAGGGATCAAGCTCCAAAAAATCAGAGCAAGAAACATATCCAAAAATATATGCAGAAACAATCAAAGGGGATAGGAAGATCTACAAGGAAGATTACAGGGATAGTCCTCCACCAAGAATATTTAGATTTTAGAATAAAAAATCAACAGATAGGCCTCATGAAGAAGAAGAATTCATAAGAGTACATCCTTTCAGAAGATCTTCAACTCCCAGGTATCAAACTATATTTTTTGGTTTATGTTATGCATGTAATAATTTTGGACACAAAGATGTGAATTGCAGAGCTAACAACATGAACATAAACAACTTTGAAAGTCATACACAAAAGGGTTATCCAAAAAGGCCTAGTGAAACACAGAGAAGAAGTTACAACATGTTTGAATCTTTGAGAACTGAAGTGGAATGTTACAAATGTAAAAACTTTGGACACATAGAAAAATATTGCAGAATGACAGTCCCTCCTAGAGAACCACAACATAATAACAACAATCACAGACAAGAACCTCAGAAAAGGACATGGATAAAAAAGAAGAATCATTATAGAAATGAAGAATGCACACTCACTCTACAGGACAAGAAGAAGAAACATGGTTGGTATGTTGAAAGTGGTTGTTCAAAACACATGACAGATAATAGAGACAATTTTGTTACATTAAGAAAGGAAAGAGATGGATCAATCTCCTTCAAAAATGATGATTCAACTAAAATCATTGGAAAAGGCACAGTCAGAATTGGGAACAAGAATACCAAGGCAGAAAATGTTCTACTAGTAGAAGATATGAAACATAATCTTCTAAGTGTGATTCAAATGTTTGACCAAGGTCATAAAGTTGTTTTTGATTCACAAAAGTGCTAGATAAGAAAAAAATGTTTAGGAAAATTGATTGCTACAACTGCGAGAACTTCAAGCAACATATATGTGTTAAGTGAAATTGGACATGAAAATTGTTGTCTAGGAAGGAAGATAAAATTTGGCTATGGCACAAAAGAATGGGTCACATACATTTTGATAACCTTGTCAAATTCAGTAAAAAAGAAGCAGTCAAAGAAATGCCTCAGATCATGAAACCAACCAACACTCTATACAAGCATTGTCAACAAGGAAAGCAAACAAAGACTAGGTTCAAATCAAAGGAATATTCAACGACAAGACCATTGGAAATTGCACATACTGATCTAGTTGGACCAACTACAACAAAGGGTTTAAAATGTAAGAAATACTTTAGGTTATTAGTTGATGATTATATAAGAACGACTGTAGTTTTATTTATCAAGAATAATTCAGAATCTTTTGAAAACTTCAATATCTACAAGGAAATTGTTGAAAATGAAATGGATTCAAAAATCAAATGCTTGAGATATGATAATGGAGGAGAGTTCACTTAAAAGGAATTTATGGAATACTACAACAGTCATGGAATAAAAAGACAATTCTTCATTGCTAGAACACCTCAACAGAACTGATTTGTTGAAAGAAAAAACATGGCAGTACATGAAATGGCTCAAACAACGCTAATGGATTCCAAATTGATAGATATTTTTTGGAAATAGGAAGTGCATACAATAGTTCACATTCAAAACAGAGTAATGATCATAAACAACATTAACAACACTCCCTACGAGTTATGCAAAGGAAAACCAGCAAATGTGAATCCCTTCAGAGTTTTTGGAAGAAAATGATACATCAAAAGAGAAGATGGAAAAATGGGAAAGTTTGACTATCATGTGGACAAAGGTGTAACATCCCACTCTGACGCACTGAGAAAACTTATTATTTGAGGACACTTGCTCGCAAGTGATCTAGAATTTTCTGATATTAATACATTTATACTTGATTATGATTCGTTATGATAGACGACATGATGTTTTCACTACTTGATTTAGACAGGTGCTATTGACTCAGTTTTATTGAGTGTGTAGGGTTTTGGACCTTGAGGATGCAGAGGCATTGGTGGAACCCCTTGGACTCTGGATTGAGTCAGAGAGTGTGCTATTTAGGATGATTTATGTACTGTGATATTTTTATTGATTTGATGATATGTTGTTGACATGTTCTGACA
>SNQJ01S0012356.1:177059-221130 GCA_010110895.2 Picea sitchensis | reverse complement strand
TATTGTTGATAGTGGAAGCCAGAAGAACCTCATCTCAGCAGAGGTCATCAAACAGTTGGGATTGTCGACAACAAGACACCCACAACCATACAACATCGGGTGGCTTCGCCAGGGACGATATCTTTGAGTCAACCAACAATGTCGATTGTCATACATAATCCAGTGCTTCAAGGATGAGGTATTATGTGATGTTTCCCCACTGGATGTCTCTAATGTTCTCTTGGCCAACCATATATGTGGAAGCGCCATGTTGTTTATGAGTCTCAACCCCGTAGTGTCATTGTTTCTCTGGGGGGTCATCTCTATAGAATACCAGAGGTAGTTCTGACTACTATTCCACCTAAACAGTACCGCAAGGTAGTATCTCATACTACAAATTTCAACTTCTTCACAATCTGTTCAAAAGGTAAACAGAAGGATACTGCAACAACTACAGCCTCGGCCCAAGCACCTTCTATCCAACAGAAGCAGGTTGACAAGATTGTAGCAAAGTGTAAATATTCCTTCTGCACACAGGCATCTCATGTAGCCAAAATGGTTAAAAAATTCCAACCACATGTTCGTGACAACCTTCAACAAGCTAAGAAATGCAACTTATCCAACAAGGTAAGCAACTCATCAAGATGCAGATTCAGAAAACGCATTTCCCTCTCCCCCGGGCACTCAACGCAATGGATAAAATTGCTTCCTAGGGAGGGAGGATTGATCTAGGTGGATATTGGTGGCCACCCGCCTTTTCCAACTGGCTCAAAACAATTTTCTAGCAATTTTGGTAATTTACTATTTTTAGCAGTTTTTAACTTCCGGGGCCATTTTGAGTGCCTAAATGAAGGTTTTTTGGGATTGAGCTTCTCAATGATAGTCCAAGGCATGATTTATCTCTCGAAATGAATCTTCTCGGCGATACCTTTCCAATGAGCTATCGTGCACCCCAAACAGAGATCGTTTGCCAAAGTTACGCCCCTGGGAAGTTGATAAACCAAACTACCCAAAACGGGGTCCACAAAACTGTTGGATTTTCATCTTCCGGGGTTAGGGTTTTGGATTTTATTTATGATAAAAAGGTCTTTGGAGCCTCATTGTAAAATCACCATCTTGTGAATGTGAGTAGCGGACACATCTCTTCTCGGAGATAAGTTGCCACCATTCTAACGAGTCTTTCACTCTGTATTTTTACAGTCTTTGTACATTTTCGCTTATTAATAGAAAATTGTGTATTACTGTATCTCTGTGTTTATGGTTGCATCTTTAATACATTTATGTTATATTATTGGATATCTGAGATATCTTTGTACATTTCTTTATTATATCTCCGCTCTGATTTCGTGCTGAAAATAATCTAGATCAGGGGGGGCGATGGGAGGGATAGAGAGAGAGGGGAAAAGCGAGACAAGGAAAGAGGGGAAGAAGGGGAAGAGAGAGAGGGAGAAGGAGATGGAAAGTGGGGGAGGAGAGAGAGAGAGAATTGTTAGAAACATTACCTGTCTTCGACATCGAGATATCCAGGTTTGCAGGTTGCACGAGGAGCGCCCAAGCACAGCGCACAGAAGAAGTCCTTTTCGGACTTAAAATCAAGCGAGCGGGCAAAATTATAGTGTCAACGATCAAGATCCATCCATATGAGCATATCAACGGCCGGCGGGAAATCGTGGATAGCAGAGTTGAGCCGAGAATAGCGCAAATAGATCGTGCCCATATTGTATACAGGAATGGATGGCAGTTGTTCATCCCAAAGGATGTGTGGCACGAGATCTGGTCACGTCGGCTTTTCGACAGTCGCAAGTTCAAAGGGCGAAGGTTTTGTGTCGTGGTACATCTTGAAGCCCCGAACCCCGAAGTGTCGATAGCGCCCAAAGCCGGGCCCAGAGTATCAAGGGGCAGTCTCGGTCGTCCATCTAAAATGGACACCTAGCGTGCGATTAGGCTCCCCGCCTTTTCGCCCATCGCGATTTCGAAGTGCAAGAAGCAGCTCTCTCATACCCTCGATGCGCGAAGTGATGAGAGCTTCCAGGGCCTGGGTCCCACAGCATCATCGAAGTGCATTCAGGACCTTCATATCTAGAGGGGCGCATGGCGCCAGATTAAGCCGCCTCGGCGTTTTGCTCATCACGATTTCAAGAAGAGAGGATTAGCTCCTTCCCATTCACGAACGCTGAGGGTGCCTTGGGGATAAGCACATGATCACGGCCCGTGGTCACTTGGGAAAGAAAAGAGATGCTCAGGAAGGGTCGAAGGCGTCGTGTATATTCACAGAAGGAATTACCGCGATCTCCAAGTGCCATTTGATCCGACCTCAGTCCTGGTTTTCGCTTGGAGTAAATGAAGGCGAGAAAGGGTGGTTGAAACCTCCCCTCATTCATTAAATGCGAGGAATGGAGGGTCTGGAAAGCAGACTTCTTGAGAGGGTCCTGTGTACCCATTTTTCCAGAGAAGCCATGCCGAGTTCTCGACTAGCCGGAGGAGGTCTGCACACACTAACTCGACATTTACTGGCTCAGATACTCCTCCCCTGCAAAGGCCATGCGAATTTAAGGAGACATCTGACGAAGGACGTCCGCCCGCTGATTGATTGAAGAGACACTACGCCTTGGAGGGCGAGTGCGCCTCTGTTGGGCAAATCTGCCCAAGTATAGGTACTCATTTTTTTTCATTTTTGAGGGTATCGATGTTAGAGCGAAGCTCCCGACTGTAAAGTTTTAGCACAGACTCTAGTTCTCTGGTTATGTATTGGTATGTAAGATTTCTTGTTTAATGACAGACAATCTTCTCACTCCGTCTGGTTTTCATCCCATACTGAGAGAGTTCGTGACCGAATGATTCATGCAAATGATTGCAATTGTGTTATGGTAAAGGATTTATCATTGCATTGTTGTATTCTCATGTTTTCTGCATTTGAATGTAAGAAGATCTTGCGTTTAGATGTTTTTTCCCCTACAGTCTGTTAGAAACCTGATGTTTACAACAAACCTCTGCTTTTCTCTTATACAAGTCTTCCCCCTACTCACCCTTACTACAACTCACTGTCTGAAGTTACTTAAGACCTCACTTGCCCATGCATGCCTAGCCTAGTTTCGGAGTTAGAACCACATCGTTTTGAGTTAACTTCCATTTGATCACCCCACTAAACAAATCGTGACATAATTGATGGGCGTCAGGCTCTTCTCCTGCTGCAATCCATGGGTGACTTCCGTCGCTAACAAGAATGAGAGATAGGGAGAGAGAGGTCAATTAGAGAGAGAGAGAGAAAGAGATTTAGTGTAATAGGAATGTGTGCACATTCTTGTTCTGTATAATGCACACACATTTTAGGAACGTGCACATGCTTGAGGAATGCACATGCGCTTTAAGAACACACAAGCACTTTAGGAATGTATGTGTGTTCCTAGAGCACGTGTGCGTTATTTTGAATTCAACTTTTTTTTGGGCGGGAGTGAAAACTTCAGGATATATGTATGCTGACTTGGTTGCCTCAAATTTAGGTTCAGGATGACAAACCTAGTGGTTCGGTCTACACATTGATGAAAAAACTCCATTTTTGTGAATACCTCTCTATATCTTTTTTNGGCTACATAATCCAGTTGTTGATGAAACTACAGACATAGATAAAGTTAGCTATGCATATTCCAAATATATAGTTTTTTTTTAATTAATATTGTTTACTATTTTTAATTTATTTTTGTCTTCACATATATCAAAATCCTAGAATACATACCTCTCTTATTTTCGATATAAGTTTTTGTTGACTTAACCATTTCTAAAATGACGTATATGCATGTGCTTATATGCCGCACTAGAGGAGACCAATATTTACGATCTAAAAAAAATAGAAATTATTTTGATCAAGTTAAGACCCTCTTAGCCTGGACAAACAAAAGGTGTTGTAATTTAAAGGATATATTCACTTTCATAATTAATATATATATATATATATATATATATATATAATTAAGGCACTATAAAATCTGGTTCTCTACAATTATACAAGTTTTTAGAATGAAATTTCATTGTTAAGGTACTCAAACAAAAACATATACCTTATATTTTGTTGGAAAAATAACATACCACTTTTAGAAAAAATCAAATTTCACATAGTTATTCACAATTTCTATGAGTAAAAGTTGTATATTCCGAAAGCCAATTCAATTTCCTATGTTTCATCTTGTTACACCATATTCAAATTCTTTGTAAAAGTACCTTGAATAATCCCTCCAAGTTAACAGATTGTTGTTTTTCCATGTTTGCATTGCCACTAACACGTTATGAGAGACCATTAGCTTGCACACACCCTTAAATGAGACTTTGTTGATGATCTTTATATATGTTTAAGAAATTAGCGTAAGAAAAAATATAAAGAGTTGGGTATTTAACACATCCATGTCAATAGCAGATGGTGAATGTTAATAGGGATCATCATTCATCAACTATATAGACATCTTTAAAATCTCATAATTAACAATCTAACAACTAAATTATTGGATAGATGTCTAATCCCATAATTAGAAATCAAACAAGTAACTTATTAGGCAATGGTTAATAATCAAACTTCTAAATTATTAAAGGTTGAAGATTAAAAAGAGAGAGGACTATTGGATGTATCCCTATCCCCAACATCGAGTCTTGCACCTTCCATCCTATTTCCCAACTAAGAATACCTATCCACTTAACTAGTCTAAATAAATAATAATAATAAATACACTTAAAGAAATTTATTCCTTTTAATATTTAATAAATCAAAAGTTAACATACACATAGATTTATATTGTCAATTAGATTTAACTTTTGTCCTCTCCACTTAGATTCAATTTCCACAAGTGATATATGACCTCTCCACTTAGATTCAATTTCCACAAGTGATATATGACCTCAAACTCTCTTGTAAATTAACCTTGTAACCTAAATATTTTAAGGTTTACCTTGGCTAGACATTAAACTCTAAAGATATCGGAAAGTTAATGGGTATTAAACGTTAAACTCTAGGGGGTGTTAGACGGTGCTATATTTTTTTTATGAATAAACAAAAATAAGCACTTAGCTGTTGGGTATCTATTCAAATACATATTATCTTAAATACTTTATAACTTAATATTTATGCATTTATTGTTTTGAGCTGTTAATTTTTCATATATATTTAAATACATAACGTTACATATACTCGACAACTTGATATTTATTATATAGTTGTTCTTTGAGTTGTAGAGTTTCACATTCTTCTCAAAAGTCTCCACATTCACAATCTTCAAATATTTCGATGATCAATGGGCAGAGGAGAAGGCTGAATATATGGGAGGATGTAGAAAATGTAGAAAGGTTATATGTATTGAAACATATTTAAGATATCTAGACGGATTATTTTGTAAGGTAATTAAATACGATGGTTGATCTTCTTATTTTTTAGTCTAGATTATTTTTATTAATGTTTAAATATTTCTAATTTTTAATTGGTGATTGATATTCATTTGATGAATTTTATTATTATTTTTTTTTAATTTGTAATTAATATTCGTTTAATAAATTTTATTTGATTTGACTTTATATTCATAAGATAAATAAAATTAATTTAAAATATAAAATTGAAAAAATAGTCTATGGCTCCCCGTGATAGTTTACGGACATCATTGTTCTGAAAACAATGGAGTCTTTGCCTGACTGAGTTTGAACCCGTGAGTTGTGACGTATCCACGTGGATTCCTTACGCTCGTCACGAGGATTTAACGGTGTTTGAAACGGAGCTCTTAAACATCCATAAAAACACGCAAATACAGTCCTAAAATATTTGGCATTCACGTGAGAAGGCGAAAAACGAGTGTGCTGACATGTTAGAAAATGACACGTCAACCAACAGATTAGACATCTCCTCTCTAGCGTTACCCTCGCAAAAATGACGTGGATTGTTATGCCACCCCGATCGAATCGGTCTCTACTCCTGCTTTAGCGCTAAAATGGGGTTGACTGGATCACGTGGTGCACCATACAATTTAGGTGAGGATGTGTCATTTGGTCTGGCTCATAATTAAAAATATTATTATTTTAAAGGAGCATCTTTGTACGTCTTTGAATTCATTATTGCAAAGTTAAAATATTAATATTTTAAAAGAGTATGGCTGTAAGTTTTTGTTATGGTAAAAATTATTCTTTAGGCTTGGTATTGAATAGGTATCTTCATTTTATGTTCATTGAATACTACACTATTGATCATTTAATGATTTCTGTTCATTGAATACTATATTATTTATCATTTGACGATTTTTATTCATTGAATACTATACTATTCATCATCATCATTTAATGATTCAAGTTCATTGAATACTACACTATTTATCATTTAACAATTCATATTCATTGAAAACTACATTATTCAATATTCATTGAATACTACACTATTCATCATCTAATGGATAAGATGAAGAAAGTATAAAATATCTTTTACCGAGTCATCATTGTCCAGTTAAATTTTATATATTTATGTGTGTATAAAGTTTTTGTGGGTTTTATTATTAAAATCTATACCTCATCAATATGGAAAATGAATCTTCCCGGATGGGGTGACAAATGGCCTCCAACAAGAGACAGGTGGCATCCGACAACAAAGGGTGTTATTAACCCCCGTTGCCAGCGCCCCTCCCACTTTGTTTGTATGACTTGCTCTCGACTTGGAGTAATGGTAGTGTGTTGGGAAACTCCAAAAGGTTTAATGCCCCCCACGTGAACCAAGATGGGTGTATAGGAGTAGGTACCAACCCTAGGGAAGTTGTCACCTCCACTTTCATTGCGACTCTCTCCGTCAATTCACAGGGAAATATGAAGGTAAGAGCCCTAGTGCGCTCTCCCATTCTCATTTTTCTGCAAAATCTCCTGCGCTTTGGTTCTTTCATGCTCTTTCACATTTGGTCGACCACCTCTTCTCCTTCGTTGGTCACCCATTACAGTCTTAACCAGAATTCCTCTGCCATGCCAAGGGAGAGGGGAAAGTCCAAAAGGGGATTGTTGTATTACAACTCCCTTTCTAGGCGCACCATGCTTGCCCCCTCACAACTCACTCTAATGACCATCAACTCTCCCAGCTCTGGCCAGAGTTGGTTGGAACCGCCTCAGCAATCCCCTACACACACCTCTAATCCCATGTTGGACTCCGGTAGCTACCCAATTAAGGAGGAAACTCCTTCGCTTGATTTCCATCCTCAAACCATCCCTCCCAAAGTCGACTCATAGGTTCAAGGTGATGGCATAGGTGGTTGCATAGTGGAGGAAGAAATCCCCCCTAATTGGCAGGATGAACGAAATAATTCCAGCAGCATAGCCTTCGAAGAAGCTCCTCCAAAGATCGCAGATGCAAAAATGAATATTGACAAACCTCTGCTCACTCCACACTGGCTCTCGAAAGAACATCTTCAGATTATCTTCGACATGAGGCAGGCGCTCGATAACCAATTGCACAATCAATGCATTCTTGGACAACAAATGGAACTCATGTTTGATGCCTTGTCAGATGCTCCAAACAAGAAGCGTTTCTCGACATGTGGTCAAAAGTTTGTCCCAACCTACAACATTCATGGATGGTCGTGCTCGCACATTGCCTAGTTCCTCCAGTTTTTTGTTTTCTTTCTGGTTTTGTTACTTTTTCGGATTAATGACAGTTAATCTGCCTCTGGATGTATGGTAGATGGTTATGGCTTCCAATGTATTGCAGTTGTTTTGTTTATATTGCTACACGTATAATGGCCACCTGTTTTGTTTATAATGGCCACATGTTATGATTTCTCAATTGTGGCAGAAACTGATATTGAAGGTAATGTATAGTTTCTCTTTATTTAAAAAAAAAATATGAAAAATGAATCTTACATGTGACTCATGATCATTTAAATTAATAATTGAATCTAAATTAAAAATATTTATTTTCAAGCTCCATTAAATTATATTTATCTTCCTTAATTTAATATATAAAAAGTTATAAATTTTATTTATTAATAATATATAAATATATTTATTAATTTAAGATTTTATATTTTGGTTAAATTAATGGAAAATAAATAAAAGGTTAAAGGTTATCATGCAATGCTCTTAAAAATACTATTATATTTGAATTTATAGAGAAATTGTGATGTAATAAAGAATTAAAAATACTATTATATTTGAATTTATAGAAAAATTGTGATGTAATAAAGAATTAATTTGTAAGAGAAAATTAAGATATTATAAAAAAATCATTAATCCAAATTTAAAATCTTAAAGTATTTTTCTTTATAATTAAAGTAAATAACAAAATTAACATTGCTAAAATAAAATGAATTGTTATAAACTTTATATTAAAATGAGATATTAGTCAATTCCTAAAAATGTGATGCCAGAATTTGTTATCTTAGTGATATTAAAAAAATAAAGAATGAAAAACACTTTTTCTTATAATGTTTGCTCATCCTAAATCTCAATTTCAAAATATTTTCAACAACACATTCCTTATAACCTTCTAATTCATCAAAACTATAAAAATGTAGAAAAACTTATTTTCAATACTTCTAAATGTAAAGATAAAATTTTAAAGCTTATAACAAATTAATTGCTTACTATTTTTTTTATCAATATTTATATATCAATAAGCATTAAAATTTCAATTTCAAATATTTTTTTAATAAAATTTTATTTAACTTTAATACTTGACAATATTTTTTTTGATAAAATAGTATAGAAAATTATCTCAATTGGTCTATAATTGGATTTGAGTTTATCATACTTGTTGTTGGGTTTTTTTATTCCCAACTTACCATCTATAAAACATGAAAAAATATTGTAAGAATTTTAAGCAACTACATTTCTTCATAAAAAAAATTGATAAAAAAAAATTAAATAATATATAAAATATTCACAAATAAAAGAAAAACTCAAAATCCAAACTAACACAAATCAAAACATCAAATTTAAGTAACTACCAAATATAAAAATTAGATAATAAGTTATGTTAAAACTTTGTATTAATACTCAAAAGGCATACATATTCTTGGTAATATTTAATAAATCCAAATTAAAATAACTCTAAAGTGTTTATTTGAATAGTTGCGTTGATTTTCTCCTTCTTTTGTCCAAAATATAGAGTTTCATTGTATCACTTAAAATTGAGTGGAATGTAATGATTAAATTAGAATACATTACTACAAAGTTTTTGGTTACATTTTTTTAATATGTTACCTTTAAATTTAAACAATTTTTTTTTTTTTCTTATTTATTATGATTCTTCTTACTTAAGAAAAAATAGATTTGTAATAAAAATTGAGTTTATCTAATTATTAACTCATTTTATTTGGAATATATGTAAAAAAAAAATTGTAAATTAATAAGTACATAAACTCAATTTAAAAAAAAAAAGTTATTTCTTAAATTTGGTAGGAATTTTGTGAAAAGTTATAGTTTCATTTAGTTGATGGGAGTTTTGACCATGAATATTTGTTTTTAAGGGTTTTGACCTATTTTAAGATAGAATGTATTGAGTTTTTTTTAAATGAATAAATTAGGGTGGAAAATAGAATTACTATAAAATGTGAGTTTATCTACTTATTAACTCTTTCCTTATTGAAAAATCTCAAAACCTTCCTAGACTTTGGCCCACATTTTAATTGCAATACAGTAAATTTGTTAAGAGATAAATTATTTTATTAACAATTGCTTAATGCAAATGCATAAAATGAGTATTATAAAAATATTAGAGGGATGGACAACATTTATCAAATATTATTTTAAAAATACTTTTTCAAGGAATTAAATTATTCTAGAACATTTAAGCATTTAATGTTGAATTAAAAAAAAAAAAAATTTGTGAATTTGAAAATTCATAAATAAACAAATAAACAATTTATGGACAAAAACTAGCTTGAAACAAGTAGGGTGCTCACACAAAGTTTATGGTAGAAAAAATGGCAATGGGCACACACAATAACACATGTGTGTTCTTATTAATGTGCACACATTCCTAATCCTATAGCCTCAATGCGCATGCTTTCCATCTCAAAATTTTCAAGAACGTGTGCACATTCTTAAAAGCGCATTTGCATTCCTAAAAACACATGTACATTCATAAAATAATGCACACATTCCTAAAAGTGTGCTCACATTTTTGGGAATGCATGTCTGCTTTTGGGAACATGCATATGATTTTGTGACTAAATTATTTTTCCCAAATACCCTTCACCTCCAAGTAGGGATATGATTGACAATAGAGGATTTGAGCATTAATTATGGCTACTAAGGTCCTTGACTTGGTAAGGGAAGGAAACATGGGATTTAGGGCATAAAGGTTGCTTGTAAATATCAAGGTCCTTAAACCAACACGTTGAACCACCACACTTGACATCCCATGGACATCCTTGTCTTCCAAGTATGGGTATGTGCATCAATGGAATATTTTGAGCACGAGTTATGACTCTCGAGGCTCTTAACATGGTCATGGTAGGAAACATGGTGATTGGACCCTAAACTAATCTTTTTTGGAATACATGGCTATGGAAAACACCTCAGACTACCACACAAGGCCTCTCAAGGTTATCTTTTCCTTTGACTAGGGATATGTTTTCCATTAGGGTTTTTTTGATAATAGGTACATGATTCTTTTGTCCCTAGACATATTTGAAGGAGGAAACATAGGCCTTACACCATAAAGGAAGCTTCTAAGGGTCAAGTTTCAAGAAAAAAACCTTGAGGGACACTATAGATGTCCTCTTAATCATATCCTTATCATCTGAGTGGGGATATTGATGATATTATGAAGTTTTCATAACTAGGTATGGGCCTCAATGTATTGGATATGGTTAGGGGGGAAATCATAGATCTTAGGCCATAAGTTAATATTATAGGAGTTAAGAGGCAAGAAAAACACATGATCTTTGAAGGCGATATTTAGCCTCCAATTGGAGTTATGTACACCAATATAATTTTTTTAGCATGGGTTATGGGTCAAGGGTTCCTCAAAATGGTGATAGGAAGAAACTTATTCTTTATAACTTTAAGGAATATTTCATCCATCCAGGGCCAAGAAAAACACCTTGAACCCACACACATGACCTTCAATGTGTATCATTTTCCTCTCAGTAGGAATATTGATGCCATTAGGGTTTTTGGAGAAGTAGGTATCAATATAAAGACACAGACTAAGGTCAAGTAATGAAACATGCTCAATAGACTTAAAAAGTAGCTTACAAGGCTCAAGATCCATCATTGAGTCCTAAAACCATCACATATGATCTCTCTATGGAATATTTTTCCTCTGATTTGTAATAAGGACACCACCTAAAGGTTTTGATAACCAAGTATAGGTCATGGGGAGATAAATGTAGACAATAGAGGACAATCGAACCATATGATCTAAGGTAAGATTCCATACATCCAAATCCAAGAAAAATTCCTTGAACCACCACACGAAATCTCTTGAGAGTGTCATATCCCTCTTAGTTTGTATATGGGAATCATTAGAAGTTTTGAGCTCTAACTATGGGTCCCATTTCCTTGACCATGGTTGGTGGAGGAAACTAAATCCTCAAGCCCTAAAGATGGCTTGTAAGACTGAAGGAACATGAATGACAACTTAGACCACCACATAGGACCTTTCTATGCAATATTTGTCCTTCAAGAGGGAATATATACTCTATTGGAATGATTTTAGCACTAGATTTGTGTCATGGTTACTTGAGCATGTTTGGGGGAGAAAATGCTCGCCCTAGGCCCTAAAGAATAATTTTAGGAATATAGGGCCAATAATGTAACCTCAAACATGGATCTCAGGGCCCTGGACATGGTTAGGGGAGGAAACATGAACCTTAGGCCCTAAAGAAAGATTATATCCATCTAGGACCAAGAAGTATTCCTTGAACAAACACACATTGCCTCTTGAGTGTGTCCTTGGTCTATGATTGGGGATTTCGATGCCACTAGATAGTTTTGAGTAGTGGGTATGTGTCCTAGGAGCCTGAAAATGATCTAGGGAAGACGGTTGTGCCTTAGGTCCTAAAGAATTATTTGAGGCATCCAAAGTAGCCTTGACCATGGTTGGGGAAGGAAACTCAGAACTCAAGTGCTAGAAGTATATTCTAATCATGAAGGGACATGAATGAGGACCTAAACCACAAAATATGACCTTTCTATGGCATCTTTGGAATTTAAGAGGGGATATAGGATCTATTGGAAGGATTTTAGCACTAAAATTGGATCACAGTGCCTTGAACATGGTTGTGGGAGGGAATCCTAGAATTAGGTCCTAAAAAATAATTTTAGGCATTTGGGACCAATAATTTCACCTCAAACATGGTTCTATAGGCCATTGACATGGTGAGGGGATGAAACATGAATATTATGTTATAAAGAATATTCGATTCATCCATGGCCAAGAAGGATGCCTTGACCACCTATGCATGGCCTCCTGAGGGTATCGTTAGTGTATTATTAGGGATTCCAGTGCCACTAGGTGGTTTTGGTAATTACATATGTGTTTTAGGAACTTGGAAATGATCTAGGGAAGAAGGAGACACATTAGGCCCTAAAGAAATCTTTGACGCATCCAGAACATGGATTTGGATGCGTCAAAGTTTTATTTAGGACCTAAGGCATGCCCTTATTCCCTTGATAGTTTCCACATGGTATCTTAAAGGTATCCTTAGCTTGTTATTGGGGATGTCAGTGCCAATGAGTGGTTTTTCTATGTAAATATGTGTTCAAGGACCTTGGAAATGATATCTGGAAATAAGAATATGCCTTAGGTCCTAAAGAAATCTTTGATGCATCCAGAGCATGGCTTTGGAAGCATAAAATATTTATTTAGGACCGAAGGCATGTCCTTCTTCCCTGGATCATTTATAGGGTCCTCGTGAACATATCTACTGGTCAAAAAAACACATTGGCACTAATATCCCCAATATTGGTCCAACAATACCCTGAGGGGGCCATGTATGGTTTTTCAAGGCATCCTTCTTGGCCTTGGATCGATAGAAGCTTCCTTTGAGATATAAGATTCATGTTTCCTCCACTAATCATGTCCAGGGCCTCGAGATCCATGTTTGAGGTGACATTATTGGCCCCATATGTCTAAAATATTTCTTTAGGACCTAAGTCTAGGGTTTCCTCCCTGAACCACGTTCAAGGTGTCTTAACCCAAATCTACTACTAAAATCATTCCAATAAATCCCATATCCTTTCTCAAAGGCCAAAGATCCCATAGAAAGGTACTTTGTGGTGGTTCAAGTCCGCGTTAATGTCTGTTCATCCTTGGAATCTACCATTAGGGGTTGAGGTCTGATTTTCCTCCCCAACCATGGTCAAGTAAATGAGACTCATACCTATATATCAAAACCTTCTAATGATTCCCATACCATAACTGAGAGGGAGATGACACCCTCAAGAAATTACATGTGGTGGTTCAAGGAATTGTTCTTGGAGTTGGATGAATAAAACCTTACTTTAGGTCCTAAGGCTTGATTTTCCTCCCTTAACCATGTCTATTTCCCCATGACCTATACTTGGTTCTCAAAACCTTCTAGTGGTGTCCATATTGCAACTTGAATGAAAATTATCCAATAAAGATAACATTTGTGGTGGTTTGATGATCTAGGAGGATCCAAGAATTCTGAAAGAGGTTCAGGAGGATCCAAAACATCCATAGAGGTCCATAATGTTTTAGAAATTCTCAAAATTCAGATGTCCCAAATTATCTAAAAAATTCCATCATATGTAGAGCTCCGCAATATATTTCCAATGGCGCAAAAAGCACCTCAAATGGAGTTCATATGCAAAAATTTTAAGCAGTCGAAGTTCAAGTCAAACTTAGTCAAAGCTCAAAAGTCAAAGGGAAAAGTAAAAAGGGTGACACATGTTACCACTACAAGGGTGACGCATGGCACATGTTCATATAGGTGACATGGCATAGAGGTTGGAAACTGAATGGGCAAGTCGTACAACCCAAGTGGATGAGTTTTGTGTTGAAAAGTGGTAGAAATAAGCCAATGATAGGTCGCCACGTGGAAACATCCCATTAGACTTTATGGCCATGGTTTATTACAATTTTTGGGAGTTGAGGGGGGTCAAACCTGCGACCTCCCAAATCCTTAAAAAAACCTCCATTTCCAATGCATCGCGCCTATTAGACTTAACCATATACCTTGGCATATATATTTAAGTTTAATCCAAAGTTTATGCGGTGGGAAAAAGGGGTCGAGGGCTAATACCCCAACCCCTAGACCATATATTATTCCATATAACCATGCTATATTCGTGGGATGTTGTTCCAACGGATTGATATATATATATATATATATATATATATATATAGACACACACACCAACCAACCAAAATTAACACCACAACTTGCGGTCGGTGGGAATAGAACCCACGACCCGCCAAACTATGCAACGATTTATCATATTGTCGCTAACCAACATGCCAAATATGGAATTTGTTGTATAAAATCATAACCAATATATTTATTATGATGTTGATGTCACTGAGAAGTGTGGGTAGGAGGTTAGGGCAACACCCTATTTAATGGGTGTGTGGGCTGAGGATTGTAGAGACCCATTAATGCAAATATTTGTCTCAAAGTGCATGCACGAAGGTACATAGGTTTGATACTACACTGTAAAGCATGCCCAGAGGTGCCTTAGCGGAATTTTGAGAACTTTATACTCATTTTGCATGATGTTTTGCAAGGAATCCAATGGTGCACTCTGTTTCTGCATTTGAGCAGCACATAAAAATGCCACTGTAAAAAAAATCATTTGAGCATTAATAAAGAAGGTATATATTGGAAACAAACCCAGAGACGTATCCAAAATTGGGTGGACTTCATTATCAAACTTGTGTATGTGATTTTGTCGTTGTTGTTCATTTCATGCTCAATTATTTGCAATTTTTTTTATCATTAAAGTGTTTATGGTTAGATAAGTATTTCACATGTAATTGCAATTAGTCAAGCAATCATTATTATTTTGAAGATCAAGTAGATGTTCATATGTGTTTTAAATGTATCAACATCTATGGATTTTTCAAATCAAGTTGGTATTAGAGCAATTTTGACAAGTGTTTGGAAGTGAATGATTACAAGAGCCAAACATAAACTTGGTAAAGGAAAACTTGCAAGTTATAAGTCTGAAATTGAAAGAATACTTCGTGAGCATAAGATGGCTTCTAATAAAGGAGAATTATATCATCCCATGAGCCACAAAGAGATCAAGGATACTCTCCAATCATTGAGAGAGATAGTAGAGCATCTGCAATGAAGAATTTGAAATCCCGTAAGTGGAGAATCTTCAAGAAAAGGAGAAGGAGGAGGTGAAGGTAGTGGAACTTTAGATCCCCCTTCCCTGTCATCATCATCATCTTCTTCTTCATAGGAAAGTGAACATTATTCTCATCGAAAAAATTCCTCTAAGAATTCTGATCATAATCTTCCTTTATTAAGGTCGGATGTCAAGTTCAAATTGTTGACCTATGATGGAGAATTGAATGTTGAGATATTGGACAACTGGATCAAGAAAATAGAGGTATATTGTAGCATTCAAAATATTGTGGACAAGGTTGCAAAGATATAGTTATCTACTCTTTGACTAAGTGGCACAACCTTAATATGGAGGGAGAGTAAGATGCAAGTTGATATTGTTCAAAAGGGTAAAGTAATATATTCATTGGATAAGTTTACTAAGGCTATGAGGAAAAAATTATATCCACTTTCACATATGCAAAGAACAATGATAGAATGGTAAAATCTAAGGATTTATCATTGAGAATTCTATTGTATACCCATGAAACTCATCTGAAGTATATTGATCACATTCACTCATATCTTCTTCATACTAGTTTAATGTTTAACACTACTAATATTGATAAGGTGTTAGTACAAGATACACATCTGAAGGCTAGCAAGGGTAAGAATGCAAGCAAATATTATAATCCATTCAAGTTTCAAAAGAAACCAAAATCTAAATAGAAGAGTAAGAAATAAACTATAGTGAAGCAAGCTGAGGAGAGATCTGCATGTTCCCACTCTAATAAAAAGGGAGAGGAATCACAGTGTTGGAAGTTGTATCCAGAATTACGATCGAAGAACTTCAAGGATAAAGGGAAGCATAAGACTGTTTCATCATCTCATCATAATCTAGGGTCAGATTCTGGGGATGAATCTAAGATCATGGAAATAGGAAGAAAATATATATCAGCTATCAATTCAAACTCTTCAGTTCAATCTACAAAATTGGAAAGTGATATTGATTGAAAGAAAAGAAGTGATATTTTTTGTGTCACGATTATAGTCAAGCATACAAAGGTAGATACTTTATTTGACAGTGGATCTCAAGTTAACCTAATATCTAAATAAATTGTTAAGATGTTGGGTTTAAAAATGACACCTCACCAAAAGTCTTATCCATTAGGATAGGTATGTGAAGATGCTAAAGGTAACGAAACAATGTAAGATTATATTTGCAATTACAACTAAGTTCTTTGATGAGGTTGAGTTAGATGTTGCGCCTCTTGACATTTGCGACATTGTCCTGGGTAGTCCATATCTATTTGACATGAAGGCTATATTATATCACAAAGAGAATAAATATCATATTTTCAAGAACAAGGTTGAATATATTGTCAGAGTTCATCATATCAAGACTAATGTTTATTTAGTAAGCATAGGAAAAATGAAGAGACTCGTGAGTGCAAGTAAATATTTTGTTCTCATGATAGTGAAAAAGAAGAAGAAGATATAATTGGTGCTTTAATAAGTTGTGATCCATATCATAAACATGAGATGGTCAACATCATATATAACTTTGATGAATTGTTTCAGGAACCTAAAGGTTTTCCTCCTAAAAGAGAGGTTGAACATGAAGTATATTTACAATAGCATTCTCCTCTTCCAAACATTGGAATGTACATGTCATCATTAATCAAGAATGAAACAAATAAATAAGCAAGTTCAGGAGTTTCTTGATAAAGGAATCATCAAACCAAGCTCCTCTCCATGTGGTTCTCCTATTGTATTAGTTCCAAATAAAGATCGCACGTGGAGGATGTGTATTTATTTTTGAGCCCTGAACAAGATTACGGTAAAGAATCATTATCCTCTTCCCATAATTGATGATTTATTAGATCAATTAAAGAATGTTGTGTATTTCACTAAGTTGGATTTGAGAAGTGGTTATCATTAGATCATAATTTCTGAAGGTGACATATGAAAAATTGCTTTCAAGACCAATCAAGGATTGTTCGAATTGTTAGTTATGCCATTTGGGTTATGCAATGAACCAACAAAATTTATGAGGGTGATGAATGATGTATTCAAACCCTACATGGATGATTATGTTATTGTCTATCTAGATGATATATTGATCTTTAGTCGAGTATGGGAAGATCATATAAAGAATTTCAAGATAGTATTAAAACTCTTGAAGAAGGAGAAACTAATGTAAAGTTATCTAAATGTGAATTTGGAAAAAATTCTCTAGTGTATTTGGGATACATTGTAGGGAATGTTCAGCTAAAGATAGATCCCAAAAAAGTAGAAGTCATTGTGAAATGACCCAATCCAACTACTGCCATAGAAGTTAGGAACTTCTTAGGAGAAATACAATACTGGAGGAAATCCATTGTTAATTTATCATACATAGAAGCTCCTCTACATGCATCAACAAGTGTCAAGAAAGTATTTCAATGGGGAGGAAAGCATCATAAATACTTCAATACATTGAAGGAAAATATAAGCACCAAACCACTTTGGCCACTTCCAGTTCTACAACAACCATTTGAGATTCAAACCGATGCAAGTAGATATGCCATGGAAGCAATCTTGATGCAACATGGTAAACCTATATGGTATCATTCATATAATTTCACTCAAGCTATGATTAACTATGCAACATATGATAAGGAATTGTATGTGTTGGTACAAAGTGTAAAGAAATGGAAGTATTACTTAATGGGAAAAGAGACAATTATTCATATAGATCATCATCCATTACAGTATTTGCAGTCACAAACCAAACTAAAATAATCACAACATTTCCGATGGATGGGTTTCTTACAATAGTTTCATTTGGTAATAAAGTATAAGAAAGGTATTCATAACAAGGTTGCAGATATGTTGTCAAGACCATTGATTACTGCATCCAAAATACTCAGGTATAATCCTTTATCTCATGAAAGATATGAAGATCAATCTGCTAAGGATGATGATTTTAAAGAGGTATATGTTGCATTAACTTGTGGAAATCAATAATCAGATTATTATATGCATGACAATTTGTTATATCATCTTGAAAATATTTGTATGCCCAGAAATGAAAGACTAAATATAATAAGAGAAGTTCACAGATCTTTCATTTCTGGTCATTTCGAGGTTGGTAAGACAATAGCACAATTAGACAGGTATTTTCATTGGCCTCGGATGAATGAAAAAGTTTCCAAGTATATCAAAGGGTGTGTTATGTGTGCCACAAGTAATCCTAGCAACAAAAAGTTGGGGTTATATACACCACTTCTAGTACCTTCTTACCCATGGGAAAGTATCTCCATGGATTTTATAGGAGGTTTTTCGATGTCCAGGACAGGTCATGGTTATCTATATGTTGTTGTGGATAGATTCAACAAGATGTGTATTTTAATTCCATGCAAGAAACAACTCACAACTAAAAAGACAACACAAATGTTATTTGCTAACATATGGGTTCATTTTGTACTTCCTACATCTATTATATCATATCAAGACTCTCAATTTTTGGGAAAATTTTGTTCTAATTTATGGGAACTAATGAATAATAAGTTGAAGAAGAGCACAAATTTTCATCCACGGATAGAGGGAAAGACAAAGGTGGTAAACAAAACTATGGTGCGTCTACTTCAAGGTTTCTACAAAAAACATCCTAAGTTATGGAATGAAAAGTTACGTTATGTACAACATGCCTATAATCATGCCATGCATTTGTCTACTTAGAAAAATCCTTTTGAAGTATGTTTGGGGTACTTGCCTAAATCCCCTATGGAACTTGTTTTTTGGAGAAGCATGTAAAGAAGATGGACAGGATGATACATATAAAGATAAAACGTTCATTCAGAAGATTCAATAGGTACATCAAGTAGTATAGGAACAATTAGAGAAAAGTAAATCCAAGTACAAGGAAAGGCATGACAAACATCGGGTCGATCATCAATTTTAAGTCTATGATCAAGTAAGGTTACATATCAACACAAATAGAATGAAAGGTGAAGGTAAAAAGCTAAAACCAATCCGATATGGTCCATTTAAGATCTTGGAAAATATTGGTACTAATTCCTTTCGTTTATATCTACTAGCTTACATGCAAATGTATTTAGTGGTAAATGTTGAGAATTTGAAGCTTTATGATCCTCCTATGATAATAGACGAACATGGAAGTATTCAAGTTCCAATAGTTGATGAATTTTCTCCAAAATATTTAGCTGACCTATTGGAAGATGTTATTCTTGATAGAAGAATCATGACTTCATAGAGAGGTGATGTGGAATATCGTCAAGTTGGTCTTAAAGGGGTAAAACCAAGCAGGGAAAATGGATGGATATTAGAAGGGTGAGGGAGCTTTACGTCCCTCACTTATTTGTTGAGTAATAAAAACGGTTTGTGGTCCAAAAGTATTCCAATGGGGAGGAATGATCCAGGTGGATCCATGAATGATCAAAGAGGTTTGGGAGGATCCGTAACATCCATAAAGGTCTAGAATGGTTCATAAATGATCAAAATTCAAATTTCCCAAATTCTCTAAAAAAATACCATCAATATGTAGAGCTCAATGATAAATTTCCAATGATGCAAAAATTGCCTCAAATGGAGTTTGTATGCAAAATTTATGAGCGGTTGAAGTTCAAGTCAAAATTGGTCAAAGGTCAAAAGTCAAAGGAAAAGTAAAAAGGGTGACACGTGTCACCACTGCAAGGGTGACATGTGGCACATCCTCGTATAGGTGATGTGGCACAGAGGTTGGCAACTGTCTAGGAAAGTCATACCACCCAGGTGAATGAGTTATGTGTTGACAAGTGGTAGAGATAAGCTAATGAGAGGTTGTGACATGGAATCCTCCCATTGGCCTTTGTGGTTATGGTTTATTAAAAATTTTGGGAGTCGATAAGGGTCGAACCCTTAACCTCCCAAAGCCTTAAAAAAACCTCCATTTTCCAATGCACCACGCCTATGAGACTTAACCATATACCTTGGTAAATATATTTAAGTTTAATCCAAATTTTATGCAGTGGGAAAAAGGAGCTGAGGGATAAGTTCCCAACCCCTGGACCATGTATCATTCAATATAACCATGTTATATTCATAGGAGGTTGTTCCAACAGTTTGGATGGTTCCCAACTATATATATATATATATATATATATATATATATTATACCAACCAAAAATTAACACCACAACTTGCGGTCGGTGGGAATAGAACCCTCGACCCACCAAACTATACCCACAACTTAACATATTTCTGCCAAACAACATGTCAAATATGGAATTTGTTGTAACAAATCATAACCAATATATTTATTATGATGCAAATGTCATCGAGAAGTGTGGGTAGGAGGTTAGGGCCCACACCCTATTTAATGGCCGCACAGACCAAGGATTGTACAAACCCGTTAATGAAAAGATTTGTCTCGAAGTGCATGGTCAAAGGTACATAGGTTTGAGACTACACTGTAAAGCATGCTGAGAGGTCCCTTCATGGAATTTCAAGAACTTTATACTCATTTTGCATGTTTTTTCACAAGGAATCCAATGGTACACTCTCTTTTTGTCTTTGAACAACATCTAAAAAGGTCATTGTAAAACACAAGAATTTGAGCATTAATAAAGGTCTCTATTGGAAGTGGACTAAAATGTAGCCCAAATTGGGTGAACTCTATTATCAAACTTGCGTATGTGATTTCATCATTGTTTCTCATTTCATGCTCAATTATTTGCAAGTTATTTATCATTAAAGTGTATATGGTTAGATAAGTATTTCACATGTAATTTCAATCAGTCAAGCAATCATTATTATTTCGAAGACCAAGTAGATGTTTATATGTATTTAAAATTTATCATCATCTAAGGATTTTTCAGATCATTTGAGGACTCAATCATGGCTCTTGAAACCTAGAAGACACTTTTTAGGCCTACTAAGCAAGCTTCATCAAGTTACCTTCATCCAAGTCTTCATATTGATAGCTTCTTCTCCAAAAACCCAATGCTTCCAGTATGCCCACTAAGAGGCAAAGGATACACTTTGGAGGTCACGTGTTTGGGTTCAAGGTGTTTTTCTTGGCTGCATGAAATATTCTTTAAAGGACTAAAACATAAGTTTCTTTTTGTCACCATTTTAAGGAACCCTTGACTCATAAATTGTGCCTAAAAATTGTAATGGAGCACATAAATTTACTTTGAGGACAAATATTCACTTCGGAGTTTATGTATTTTTCTTGTGTCTTAATTCCTATAATTTTCATTTATGGCCTAAGACCTAGCTTTCCCCCCAACCATATCCAAGACATTGAGGCCCATGAGTAATTCTAAAATCAGGGATGATTTTAAGGATGGAAATTTATTTTAAAATGTAGAAACCTTGGCGAATATTACTAATCCTTCATATGTCAAATATAAATGTTTGGCGATATGTTTTTAAAAATATTCAAATTTCTATGTATTTTATATAGTTTTTATAAAATTTTGACTATTTTTAAGGTAAAATAATTTTATCATATAGAATTTGGGCGAATCATTTTTAAAATAACGAACCTCGTTTTTGGAAAAACCATGGAAAATTAGCCCATGAGCGAAATTTAGCCCCTAAAATCATCCATGTCTAAAATCTTCATAATATCACCAATATTCCCACTCAGGTGGTAAGGATATGTTGAAGAGGTCCTATGTAGTGGATCAAGGAATCCTTCTTGAACCTTGATAATTAGAATCTTTGTTTATGGTGTAAGGCATAGTTTCCCTTCTTCAAAATTGTTTAGGAACCAAAGAAACCTGTACCTAGTATCCAAAATCCCCTAATGGCACCCATATCCCCGTTCAAATGAAGGAATAACCTTGATAGGTCTTATGTGGTGGTATGAGGTGTTTCTCATAACCATGTATTCCAAAAATATCACTTTAGGGTCCATTAAACGTGTTTCCTCCCATGACGATGTCAAGGGAATCAAGACTCATAACTAATGCTCAAAATATTCTAATGATGCATGTATCCCTACTTAGAATACAAGGATTCCCTTGGGATGTCAAGTGTGGGGGTTGAAGGTGTTGGTCCAAGGAACTTCATACTTAGAAGCAACCTCTATGGCCTAAGGCTCAAGTTTCCTTCCCTTACCATGTCAAGGAACCTAGTACCCATACTTAATGATCAAATCCTCTAATGTAATCCATATCCCCACTAGGAGGTGAAGGGTATATGGTAAAAACAGATCATCACAAAAGAAAGAACATGTTCCTGAAAGTGTGCACATGTTCTTAAAACTGTACGCATTTTATTAAAACTGTACATTCTTTTAACAACATGCATGTGATTTTAAGAATGCACGCATATTCTTTTAATTTCATTTTTTTTTTCTTTGGTTGGGAGGGATAACTCTAGCATACATGTTTGCTGATTTGGATGCCTCATATTTATATTTGGGATGATAAACCTAATGGTTTGGGATACAAATATATTAAAACCTCCATTGTCATGAATACCTCTCAATATATTTATTTTTGACGTTATTTGTTTATAGCCTACAAAAATCCAGTGTTAATGAAAGTACAAACACATATAGAGTCAACTATGTAGATCCCAAATATAAACTTAAAAAAAATAACATTTTTTACTATTTTTAATATAATTTTGTCTTGACATATATCAAAATCTTAAAATACATACCTCTTTTATTTCTACTTAACTTTGTTTTCCCCTTAATCATTTTAAAAATAAGTTATATGCTACACTAGTACAGACTGATATCTGCAATTTATAAAAGAATGATTTAAAACAAAATGATAATGTTAATACCCTTGTACCTAGCAATAATATAAGGCATTGTAATTTCAAGGATACACTCGCTTTCAAAATTAAAACAAAAATATAAAATTAATATTATAAATTTTGAAAAAATAGTTGTGCACAAGAACAATGTTCTTTCTACAATTTTACAAATTTTTAAAGAATTTCCATTATTTAGGTACTCAACTATAGCACCAACAGAAACATATGCATTACATTTTGCATGAAAAATAACATACCAATGTTAGGAAAACTCAAATTTCACATAGTTGTACACAATTTATATAAACAAAATTGTATATTCGGACAATTAATTCATTTTCCTACATTTCACTTTTTACACCATATTTAAATTCATTGAGAAAGTAACTTGAATCATCCCTCCAAGTTAACATATTTTTTTTTTCATCATGAGAGACCATCGTCATCTTGCACCCACCCAACAATATAATTTCATGCTCTTTGTCATTAAGAGTTATGCAATAAAATGTCAAAAACTTTGTATAACATCCAAGATATCGAGGGTCATATTTGCATGCTCTTAGTGCAAAAATCACATGAAAATACACACGAGCATGAATCATGTGTAGAATCTTATAGTGTACATGTCATTCAATACTAATCCAGTTCTTATATTAGAGATCGCTTGCTGAATTTTTGTACATTAATCCATTTTTATATTAGAGTTTGTTCAATTTTTGTATACCTTAGAAAAATTGTTCTTCATTAAAAATATTAGGTTATCTTCAACCTTGTGAATAGATATATTCATTGTTGTTTTGTGTATTTAAAAAAATTGTTTTTCATTAAAATTAATAAGTTATGTCCAACCTTTGTAAATATACTTATTATTAAGGCTAGTCAATTATTTTCACACTTTTCCCTCTTTTTTTAAAATCATATATCTCATATTAAGAATTGAACAATTTTTAAAAATGAACATTTTTTTTTAATCTAAAATGACACCAAACTTCTATTAATCACATAAAAAATACAGTCAAATAGTCATTCCTTGGTCACGACCTTCCAATAGAGGAAAATAACCCCCTGCCAAATTTTTCCATCAAAAAATTGATAAGTCTTAGAGGTATTCATTTGTCTCATACTAACATAGGCTAATAATTGACAGTCTAAAGTATATATATCCATAAGACTAAATAAAATATTATAAAAGGATCATACATGTCAACTAGCACTTGGAGGAGTGGGAGTTTCCTCCATGTCCACTTCTAGGATTAGATCAACATCCTTAGAATCCTCATGAGCTTGCTTCATTTGTTGAACCTCCCTGTCAACCTTAATCCGATTTTCCTTTGTTCTAGCTACAATAGTTGACCCCATTTCTCTTTTTCCCTTATATTATTCCTAATTTCGAACTTTCAAGATAGTGAATTTAACCCCAAAGACCACCCTATAGACAACCTCAATATTACCTTCAAAGATGCATAAGAAGTGGGGGATGTCCTCCTACTCTGCTTTCACACTTATCAATGCCTATGCAATCAAGGTTTTCACAAACCAGTAGGTTTCATCCAACCAGAAGTATTTTGTGTCTCTAGTTCATGAATGGATGGGATCATCAACCCACTCTCAAGCCTCTTCTAGGATCTAGGTGTTTGAAACTTTCTACCTCTTGACCACCACCACTGCCTCCACCTCCTTGAAAAGATCCTTGGATTTGTTTGAAAAATTATCTTTGAATTAACACTTAGCAAGGGTCACCTCATACTCTTCCATGGTTCTAACCTTTTGCAACCTAAAGGAAGAGACTGAACAAACACCCCCACACTCTCCTTTCTTCATGCTCTTTCTTCCCTTCCCTGGACCCCAATCCATGCATGAATATTGTCTCAACCAAAAACCATTCATTATTCTCCACCTAGGATAGTCTTCCCCACACAAAAGGGATGGAGATAATCATAGATAGAGCACCATGCACTAAGAGCACCAACCCCTCAAATCACGTCAACATGATCAATCCCCTTCGAGGGCACTTGTTGTAGTGCATCTGGTCATATTTGTGACTTCAAATTCCACTCACCTCATGCTTGCTCCTAAAAACCATTTTTTTTCCCATCAATCGCATATCCCTTTCTACTCACAATATCATCGAATGATGTGTCTTCCCCACTTCAGTACTCTTTGGAATTATACCCCCAATTGCTCCATAAAAACCTTACATTGCATCCTTGTACCTTGTGTTATGCTTGAACTTCTTAAACTTGATGGATCTGATCGAAATGGTGGTTGGCGTACCCCTGCCACCCTAAATATTCATTCCTTTCTAGACAACTATTAGACACCTCATGAGTGCCTGACAACCTAGCTTCATATTTATGACGGTGAGTGAAAAATCTATGAACAAATTAATTTACAAAATATTGAAAATTAGCATGCTTACTCTTAATATTGAAAATGTTCAATCAATTTATAATTATAAGTCCAATTATAATGATAAACTTATTAATATTACTACTAATATTAATGTCTATAATACACACTATTATTATTACTAATATATTACTATTAATATACTAATATGTATGTTTGTGTGTGTATTTCGATGGAAACATTTTGGGCATTGGGATCCACTTGGGGAATACAATTCATCCCACTCTCTAGCATAAAAGTGAGAGTGAGGGTATTGGTACCTTGCCAACACCACACAATATACTCATTTAAGAGCTCAACATGTCACTTGTGGGAATTGAAAGTGGGTGGGGAGGATAAAACAATTCCTCCCAACCACCCAAGCTAGACCCATTTGACAATATATATATATATATATATATATATAAACTATTGTAAATTGTTCTTATACATGTTTTGTATTCTACAATTTTTAAAGGCATAAGTACTAACTTTCACTTCTCTATTGTTTTTAGGATATATACAAGTAATACACCAACATAGATCCATCGTAACTACAGATCTATCATGTTCCAAGAGGGATCAAATCCCTCAAGGTGTAAACCTCCTTTTAGAGTGATAAATTTGAGTAAAGGTTTGCACCTCAATGGATTTGATCCCTCTCGGTGCATGATAGATACAGAGTTATGATGGATCTACTCTAGATCTAGTAATGAACATCAATGTAAATATTTTGGATCATAATCATTATTTATGTGTATGCTTTATATGAACTTGATCCTTTGAAATTTACATCAATATTAATCCAAATAATAACAAAGTAACAATGTTTAGTGATGAAGATTGTGAATAAAATGGAATGATTAAGATATCGAATAACATATATACTATGTCATATCATTAAGAAGTGATATGACAAAGATATTGAATATCTTATAAGTTACACAGTAATTGATCTTAATTTTTCTTATTCATCTTTTCTCTTAGACACACCCAGACACTTTCCCATCTTTTCAGATCGATCATATGGAAATGGATACTGAAATCGAATACCATTCAAAGATTTAACACGAGATACTATAGTAAAAGTGATATCTTGCCTCTCTATCTTTCCAATATTAATAGTTTCCTTCTCTAATGTCAATCCATGGGACTTATGGATTGTTAATCCCCAAGAAAGGGTCAATGCAATTTGTCTATTTTTACACCTTTCAATAGGTACAATAAGAACAATTTGAGGGAATAATTCATCCATTAGAACTCCCACATAGTTATCAAATATTACTAAGACATATGTACGAGCTTTATGAGGAGATGTACTAGGATTATACACAATATGTTCAACTTACCCCAAGGGAACCATTAACAAGTCTTGCATTAATCCATAATTTTGAAGTAATAATAACCCTAACTTCAACAATAATAAGAAGCTCATTGTCCAAATTTTCCTCATCTGCTTCCATAGAGTAGTTTCTACTTACTCTTCTAGAATCAATTTGTGAAATAAAGAGATTTCAAGATACCAAATGTGAAACATTGAACCCCCTAAAATTCATTAGGTTGGTGGGGTGTAAAAAATCCTTTAGATTTCCCTCTAACATACCTTTATTAAACTTAAATGAGTCATTGATGCTGAGCTCATAGGACAAATATTCTCCTCAAGATATTTCCAATAACTATCACTATGACTGATGCTAAGATCTAGAGAGAAAGACATGATCTTCTGAAGTTATTAGCCTTCACCTTCAAGGTGACATCATAAAGATCACATGGACCACATCACATATGAAAAATGACATGGAAGCTTCATTGGAAAAGAGCCACTGGAACCTCAAATCTAGGATCTAGGATTTCCTTATTATCACAGAAGCTAGATACCCTCTATCTCAATATAGTGATTAACATTAAATAGAACCATGTCCAAGAACCATGAATATATAGATATATAGAATCAAGATTGCATTACAAAACCTTAAAAATAAAGTCTGGACATAGATTTTCGGTCTTAACTCCCCTCTAGAACAGAACTGCACCCAAAGGAACCACAACCATCCAACCATCCAAGAATATGGGTTTTTATCGAAGACTTATGAAAAGGAAAATCTAGGTCTAGATGTTGGATAAATCGAAGCATTGATACACATGTCATGTTGTATCATTACCCACATGTTATGCCACATCATCCTAGAATCCATGTTTGCTTCCATGTGTCATGCCACATCAATGTGCATGTTTTGTATCACACCAAAATTAATTGGACCACCAATGAAATATAGGGAACACATCTTAAGGATGAATGAATGGCCAACAAACCAATGTGATTTTTTCGATGAATCGTTGGGATCACTTCTTAGCCAATCTCCTGACAGATGGAACCTAGATGTGAAACCCATAAAATATACGTTAGTAGCTAGGGAAGGTTTGAAGAAAGGAACCTTTAATGGAAATATGGATGTTGAATAGGGCTTGGAACCTTACCGTGAAAACTGCGACCATCCAAACATCTAAGAGTCTGAGGTGCACTTTCAAATCCTTTAAAAGAATGGCTAGAGCTAGATGCTAGACTGGTGACACTCTTAAACAGAACAATTGCATAGATGGAACCTTGTCCATTTGTATATCAGGGAATTTGAATATCACCGTAAGACTCACAAAAGGGCTAGACCAGATCTGAATGTTATTCTAACCTAGCCTGATACGAAACCATACTTGATGGAATCAGGACAATCCAAACATCCAAGAATCCAAGATTTTCCTCATTGTTGCTTTATTTGAAAGTTTGGATTCTGGGTAGCCCGAATACAACATTATTCAAAGGCATATCCTCCCTGATATGATTAGAATTCTGAAATGATATATTCTCAAGTCCACAAGGAACTACATCTTCCTTGACTTTGCTAAGTCAATTTGTTGACTTCACACAAATTTGCAAGGTTTTGACTCTTAAGACATTGAGACGACTATGGTAAAAATATCCAAAGGAATATAACCTTAGGTTTCATGCTATTCAGGAATACCAACCTAAAACCATTATTATTCAAAGGATACCAACAATGCGACTTACAACCTTCAAAATCAAAGCATAACCATGTTGTATCCTGCAAACATGAAATTTGATATTCAAGGGAAAATCCATAATCCATGAGTGCATAAAACTCAGCATACACATCTCTTCATTTCGTTATCTGGTAAATTATGTTTCCACATGAAATTATATTAGAGAATTTGTTCTCATCCATAGAGTATTTGCAATATACTTTCAAAAGAAAATTTTCCACAAGTAGATTTTTGAGCATTCAAGGAATATAGAATATAGATTCCTTCCATTAATCATAGGCTTCCAAGAGACCATAAACAGTAAGGAAATTTAGTGTATGTAGAAAATGAAAATAATACATTCATTCCATATCTCTTATATTTAAGCTCATAATCCATACAGTTTTCATAAATTACACAAGCATAGAAATCTTACATCTTGAACAGACATCAAAATTAACTAATAATAAATATGCACTTATCTATTCATAAGTTTCTATCCAAACCAAATAACTGAGGGTAAGCACTTTTCCACCCAACCATAGTCTCAATTTCACTAGTACTCTCTACAACTAGCCACACCCATGTCAGGCCGTGATACCACCATGGAAACTTTAACCTCTCGGGGAGTTAATGAATGTGAGGAAAAATCTCCCTCATAATTAGTGAATAGCAAAAACCCTGTCCTACCCATCAAGTCAGGGATTCCATGAACTTCCCATATTCCTTCCCAACTAGATTACCTCGGTACAAGGGATTCCCTTCACTACATCTACAGACCCTCAATTCCCTCCCCTCTTAGTGCCATTTTTATTTCTATCAAAGAATCAATTCATGGTCTTCTTTCTTAGGTTTAGTTCAGGGTCTTCTGCTCTTACTTCATAGTCCAAGAATATTCCTTAGAGAGAGTTTATTCACTTGGAAGTTTCCCCTGTTTGCAAATTTCTCTCTATCTATTTTAAAACACTGTCTCTTTTTCTCTTCTCTACTACTCTACTGCAACTTGTTTCTAGCTCCACACACTCCCGTTCTTTCTCTCTCTCCTTTTTTCTTCCTCCATAAGGTTTTCGATTTTCATGAATTCATGGGTCAATCATGGAGATCAATGTGGGTACCTATTTTACCTTGGTTGGAATTCTTCAGTTTTCCCAACCATTTTTCCATACTTCCATTATCATGGGTGGTTTCCTTCTCAACTACCAACCCCCGTCATTAACTGATTTTTGGGAAAAATGAGAAGAGAGAATTAAATTTTGGTAATTAGACAAAATGGTTCTTTGGTAAAGGTTGATTACTTGGAATGAAATATATTCCCTCACAATCCCCACACCAAATTCCACTTGTGGTATCATGGCCATTTCTAGTCCTCCACCCTTCAGTTGGGTCGTTAGGAAATTATTTCATTAATTAAACAAAATACATTCAGAATGTTTGTTTATTCAAGACATTAAGTCATAATTACAATTATAGACTAGGGAAAATAGGATGTTACACTAAACAAACCTTATTGTGATTGTGTACATCATCATTTATTTCAAACTAATGTATATTCTTATCAAATGACTCTTTTGAGGAGGGTGAGTGCAAGCTAATGATGGTCTCTCATGACACGTTAGTGGAAATGAAAACATGGAAACACAACAATATGTTAACTTGGAGGGATTATTAAAGCTACTTTTACAATGAATTTGAATATGGTTTAAGAAGATGAAATGTAGGAAATTGAATTAGCTTTCCGAATATACAACTTTTATTCATAGAAATTGTGAATAACAATGTGAAATTTGATTTTTTCTAACAGTGGTATGCTACTTTTTGAGAAAAATATAAGGTATATGTATTTGTTCACACAGGTGTTGAGTACCTTAATGATGAAATGTCATTCCAAAAACTTGTATAATTGTATAGAACCCATTTTTGTAGTGCAATGTATTTTTTGGAAATTTATAATATTAATTTTATATTTTAAAAAAATTATGAGAAAGAATCAGTATATCCTTCAAATTAAAACACATTTTTTTACGTGCCAAGAGATAAAGAGGGTCCTAACATGATCAAAATAATATATATATATATATATATATATATATATATATATATATATATATATATATATATATATATATATATTATCGAGATTGTATATTGGTATCTCTGAGTGTGACATATATAAGTCATTCTAGAAATGGTTAAGATGACCAAAGGTTATAGCAGAAATAAGAGAGTTATATATTCTAGGATTTTGATATCTGCGAAGAAAAAATAGATTAAAAACGATAAACAATATATATATATATATGGAATCTACATAAATTAGAGCTCTACTATGTTTGTAGTTTAGTCAACCAGATGAATTGTTTTAATCCCTCTCTGAAAAATAACGTCAAAGATAGTTATAGAGAGGTATTCACAAAATGGAGTTTGCTATCGGACTGCAGGACCAAGAGCCACTGGAGTTTCATCACGAACCTAAATCCGAGGAAACCAGAGTCATGCATCATGCAAATCAGTAGGGTTATGCATCCACTGAGAGAAAATTTAGCTTTGAAAGAATGTGCATGCACTTTAGTAATTCCTAGGTGTTCCTAAAGCACCCGCGTTCTAAAAAGAATGTGTGTGTTTCTAAAACATGTGTGCATTATTAGGAAAAGGAACATGAACACACACATGTTAGAATGAGAGCATTACACATGTTCATTAACAATCCATAAATATCTCTCTCTCTCTCTTTCCCTCCCTCTCCCTCCCTCCATCTCTCACCCTCTCTCTGCCTGACCTCTCTCTCTCTCTCCCTCTCTCTCTTCCCCTCTTCCCCTCTCTCTCCTTATATCCCTCCTCTTCTCCCTTTATCTTTCTCTCTTTTCCCCCACCATTTCCTCCTCGCCTCTCTCTCTCCTTTTTTTTTTTTTTTTTTTTTTTTTTTCTCTTTCTCTCTTCCCTTCTGTCCACCATCTCTCTCTCTCACACAAAAAAAAATCTCTCTCTCTCCCCCTACTCCTCTTCCCTCTCTCCCCAATATTTGTCTCTCTTCCTCTCTTGCTTCCTCTTTCCTTCCACTCTGTCTCCCTTTCCCTCTCTTTATCTCTCTCATCTTTTACCTCTATCTCACTATCTCTCTATAACTCCTATCTCCCTCACGATCCCTCTCTCTCACACACACTCCTCTCTCTCTGCAACCCTCTCTCTGTGTTTTTCCCCCATGTCTCTCTCTCCTTGTTTCCATATCTCTCCACCCTACTCCCACCCTTCCCCCCTCTCTCTCCTCCCTCCCCCACCTCTCTTTCTACCCCTCATTCTCTCTCTCTCCTCACATCATCTCACCTCTCTCTCTCTGCCACCTCTCCTTCCCTTCTCTCCTACCGCCTCTCTCTCCCTTCCCTCTCTCTCTCTTGCATATACCCCTCTCTCCACCTCCTTTGTATCCTCCTCTCCCATCTCTCTCCCCATGTTCTCCTCCCTCCAGACTCTCTCTCACACACACTCCTCTTCCCCCTCTCACTCTACCCAGTCTCTCCATACCTCCACCCCCTCTCTCCTCTCTCTTGTTGACATTATCATTTAATTTATGTCTCCCCATGTCCCTCTCTCTCCTCATTTCCCTCTCACTCTCTCCTCTTTCTCCTCCCCACTTCCCGTCCCCTCTCCCTTTACCTCTCTCTCCTCCTGTCCCTTCCTTCCTCTCTCCTCCTATCTTCCCTCCCATCCCCTCTTCCCTCTCCTCCTCTCTCCTCTCCTTCCCACTCTCCCTCTCTTTCCTTTCTCTCCCCTTATCTTTAGCTCTGTCTCCCCATCCATCTCCCTCTCACTTTATCCTCTCTCTCTCCTCTCTCTCTCTCTCTCTCTCTCATTTTGGACCTCTGTTGCCAAAATCCTTGGGATGGTGGATATCCTCTTGGATTCCTAGACCCTAGTGCCAAGACAAAAAAACTGTATATAAAATGGACACTAAAGATCCTATGAATCGATTACCTAATTAGAAGAAGAAAATGTGATGCACACCTTAAATTAAAACAGGTTAGATCCATTCCATTCGATACCTACAAATGCAATGGATAAAAAAAAGACAAAGAACCTCTAATATACTCTACAAGATTAGACTAATAAAATACATCTATCAAGATCAACAATCACATGCAACAATACACAATCTTGAAAGGAATAGGCCAAGTAATATTAATGATAACTTTAAAAGTCTTGTCGTAGATAAGGTTGCAAAATCCTCTCCAAGGAAGTCGTCCTGAGTCAAATCACTTGCAGATGCTCCCAATATCATAAATAAAATCTTTCTCCCAAGATCTCAATTTTGATACCTCAGGTTGCCCCTCTTCTCCATGGAAATCCATCAATATATAGGATTTGGAGGCAAAACTACCATGAGAGGATCCTCATCGAGATCATCAAAATGGGATCTCTCCAAGAGATATTTAGGAGAGAAATATTTCTTAAACTTCTGATTTAGGAGGAAATATCTCTCAAGAAGTTTAAGGAGGAAATATCATAAGGTACTCAAACCTCTAAAAAAACTAAGAGGAAACCAAGTAGCCAGGTGGATTATATACCTAAATTCATTCCTTAGATCAAATATATATCAATTCATAGTATTTTGACCTTCATATATTATATTTATCTCCTCCACATTGACTAGGATTGTGACATATGTTATTTAAGGGTGTCAAAATACCATCTCGTGCCAAGGTCATGACACTTTTGTGACAATTGTGACATGGGATGAGGCCTAGGTGTGAAATTTGATCTCTAACATTATACTTGAGTTCTGTAATGAAATGTTGAAACACTTTACCAGGTATTCAATACAGGGGCAATGGGTTGGAAGAACCTGAAACTTGCAAACAATAGCAAAAATATTATTATATGTTCCATTTCCGAGGAAGGTATACCTATGCTCGGACTATAAGTGACTTGAAGTATGGCCGCCAATAAATATATTGTGGATCGATGATGATATTGACTAAGGATATAGCCACCAAATATACGGTGCCGGATCCATGGCTCACCATGCCAGACTGATTGATCGTAAGCCTGATAAATGTCGTAAATGGGCTCTTGGATGATGGCTCCCTTCCTGCGAAGATACAACCTGGATCGCTGCAGGGAGTGTATATATCCGGCATGATCGTGATCTCCCTAACAACCTCGGAAAAGAAGGTAGCCAGAGTTATCAGCTAATTGTCTTCGTATCTGGAAGGTAATTTTAACGGCTTATATTATGAATGAATTTTTTGTTGAACATGGCATAAATCGCCTTGATTCTTTGGATTGAAATGCAGATGGCTGGCTTACTTTCAGTCAGAAGTCCAATGGCAGCTCCCAAGGTACCTGGTACGGTAATCCATGGTGTGAATAATGAGCTAGTCGAGGAACTTATTCATGGAATCTCATTTGATCAAAGGAGTCAATGATATGGTAATCTATTGTCGGAGTGAGCCTTCCATTGCGCATCGGTGCAGGTACTGCTTGTGCTTTCGTCATTTCGGATGATGTGTTGGTCGATATAGAAAGGCGTCAGAAGGCACCATTATCCCATCATCGAGCATGAAACTAACGCCAGTGATGTAATACGGTGAATCAGTGAGTTGGACTCATGAAATGGGCTGAAATACTGGGATGGATCATTTGGTGGCTTCCGCGCGAACATGATGAGGGCATGACTGGCGGCTTAGCGGCATTGACTCGACGTGTACTAAGAATGTAATGTGATGACAATAAAAGAACTCTTCGACTGGACGAAAAGTATGGTGACACATGGAATTGGTATGATCCAGACCAGTATTGCCACTTCTATGGGCGAAGACACAAACATGGCTTCCATTTTCGAAGGGCAAAAGATCGCCATAAAAGTTTCCAAAAACTTGACCCGCTTCCTTCCCCACCTAGAAGATGAAATTACCTCTTTTAATTTAAGCCGTCTGAGAGGATAACATTCGATATAACTCATGCCGCTGATGGATTTCCTCTTCCTTTGTTAACTCGGAAATGGAAGAATTAAAGATTCAGGATTCCATGGGCCCTTCAATGTAATTTAGAAGATCCCGAAAAGAAAAATCGGTTTTCATGTTTTAGAGTCACGAAAAACCCAGGCGATCCCGGTTGTCCTTTTTAGTAATTTAGTCACAAAGGCTGGCGATAAAATACTCAAAGAAGGCGCCCTTTCAAACCTTTAACAAGTGTGAAAGGAAGCAAGATCACTCAAAAATCTCTTAATGTTTAGAAAGTAGCGAAAGTTAAAGGAGCTCAAAGAGGTTTCCGTACCATAACCTTTCCACGTTAGCCTTGAAAGTGATAAATTATGTCTTTCGATTTAAATTCACTTGTTATTTATGAGCATGAGAAGGAAAAAAGACTAAGCTTAGTATTGGTTTCATTTTTAAACAAAAAAAATTCTTCATAGCATAAATTCAGCGTAATTTCCAAAGGCGGGGATACACACATGGATGGTTAAATTACTCTGCCCCAAAAATAAAAAATCTGAAGCTTAACTATAGAATGACCAATAAAATGGGGAGACATACCCAGAAAGCTTCAATTTCATTATAGCCGTTTGAGTTGTCACCAATTTTTTTGTACTAGATGGAGAAAATAAATAAGGGTGGATGAAATTCAAGTTCTGCTACGAGATATAATGAAATACTCGACTCAACAAGAGAGGTGACCATTTCATTTTTAACGAGCTTTAAGAAAGGAAGCTATCCAAGGCTCTAAAGTTGAATCCCTGGATTTTTTGTTTCATTTTTTAATGGAAACTTGATATAGAGGAAGAGCTATATGTGGCTTTGTTTCATTTTTAATCTTTTTCGGAGAAGAAAAAACTATTCGTAGCCTCTTCTTGATCACTTGACTTTACAGGGGACAATTCTTTATAAAGGAATATATGTTGAGGACAAAGCGTAATCAAAGTTCCAAAGATCATGGCTAGATGGAAGAAAAATGCGGAAGGAATAAATGTTGATGACCTTGATAAGGGTAAGGAGATTTTGAGAAACTCTAATGTGGCTCTACTATTGAGATCCCTCCATCCATTCCATTCCTCCATCCGTGGTCCATTCCATTCCGTCCATTCCATCCATGTCCCCTCCATTCCTTTCCTTCCTCCGTCCATTTCCATCCGGGGTCCATCCATTCCATCCATTTCCATCCATTCCGTCCGTCCATCATCCATTCCATTCCATTCCATTCCATTCCATTTTCCATTCCTTCCATTCCTCCTTCCTTCCTTCCTTCCATCCATCCATCCATTCCGTCCGTCCTTCCATTCCATTCCATTCCATCCATTCCTTTCCATTCCTCCATCCATTCCATTCCATCCTTCCTTCCATTCCATTCCTCCATCCATCCATCCATTCCATCCATTCCTTCCTCCATCCATTCCATCCATCCATTTCCGTCCGTCCATCCATTCCTCCATCCGGCCATCCATTCCTTTCCCTTCCATTCCTTCCTCCTCCATCCATCCATCCATCCATCCGTCCATTCCTTCCATCCATTCCATTCCATCCATTCCTTCCATCCATTCCATCCTTTCCTCCATTCCTCCTTCCGTCCTCCGTTGTCCTCCTTGGGATTTGGGCTTAACACCATGGAAGGGGATCATCATCAAATCATTAAAAATGGGATCTCCAAAGATATTTAGTGAGGAAAATATCTCTTGAGGATTCACAGGAAATATCTGTAAGAGGATTTTAAGGAGGAAATATTTCAACCATCCATGAGATCCTCAACCACCCTTAAAAAATAGGAAACCAAAGGTGAGGTGGATTCTCACACTAAATTAATTTCCATTTCATGAATATTAATAATAATTCATGTGCCAAATAATTTTGACCTTCATATAATATATTTCTCCTCCACATTGTTCGTTAGGGATTATGAAATGTGTCATTTCGTTGATGTGTGTGATATATCAGGTGTTTGAGACACTTATATGACACTTACTAAACTTAGGGTGAGGTACCTAGTTGTGGAAATTTGATGTGTAATGGCCTCTCTCTTGTTCCCTCTCTATCTATCCTACTCCCCATCTCTCCTCTCTCTCTCTCTCTCTCTCTCTCTCTCTCTCTCTATATATATATATATATATATATATATATATCCACTTCCCTCTCTCTCTCTCTCTCCACCGATTACCCTTCTCTCCCCCTCACCTCAGTTTCCTCTCCCTCTTTCTATCCCTCCAAAAATGTATCTCTCTTCACATCTCACTAACCCTCTCTCCCCTCTCTACATCTATCCCTCTATCTTTCCCTGTCTTCAGCCTCTCTCTTTCTCTCCACTCCTTTCTATCCTCCCCTCCATCTTTATCTCCCCCTCTGCCTCTCTGCCTCCTTTCCTTTGTCTCCCCACTATTCCCCTCAACATCCTCTCTTTCTCCTCTCTCTCTCCCGTAATCCCTCACCCCACCATTTCCACCTCCTCTCTCCCTCATGTTTTCAGCTGTCCCTTCTCTTTCCTTTCTCTCTTCTCCCCACCTCTCTCTCTCTCTCCCTCTCTCTCCTCTCTCTCTCTCCCATCTCTCTTCTCCTCCCTTTCTCATTCCTCTTCCTCTCTCTCCTCTCTCTCCTGTCAGATCCTCTCCCTCCTTTCTCTCATTCCCTCCTCCTCTCTATCATTCTTGTCTCCTCTCTGCCATTCTCCTCTTTCCACCACTCCTCTTTCCCTCTCTCATTCCACTCTCTCTATCCTTCTCTGCTTGTATCTCTCTCTCTCTACCATTCTCTCTTTCCCACCACTCTCTTTCCCTCTCTCTCTCATTCACTCTCACTCACTCTCTCCCATTACCTCCATATCTCTCTCTCTCCATGCCTACCACTCTTTCCCCCTCTCTCACCAAGTGGAGGTTCGGGGTTTTCTAAACGTATCACATCAAGAATGCATGTGCATNCCCTCCCTCCGTCTCTCTATCCTTCTTTGCTTGTATCTCTCTCTCTCTCTACCATTCTCTCTTTCCCACCACTCTCTTTGCCTCTCTCTCTCATTCACTCTCACTCACTCTCTCCCATTACCTCCATATCTCTCTCTCTCCATGCCTACCACTCTTTCCCCCTCTCTCACCAAGTGGAGGTTCGGGGTTTTCTAAACGTATCACATCAAGAATGCATGTGCATTCCTAGAAACACGTCTGCATTCCTCAACACCCCATTTCCACTTTGTCGTCCACCAACTTTGTGCACTCACCAAGGAACCATCCATATTGGTATCTATACATGTCATTAGTAATTTCCAGTCTTATACAATTGGAATTTCATCTCTAACATTCATTAGAAGATGCTGAAAATGTTTTTGATCGTTACTTAGTCCATGTTCGTTGAACATTGTATTAAGATTTACAAAAATTGTGAATAAATTCCATATTTATTTAGCATGACCTTCACATGAATATGTAGGTCTATCCATAACATGAGCTAGTTGTACCAAACCCCCTACCAATATAATTGATCTACCTCCAAAAGGAACAATACAATTTTTAGGATAATATTGATGAAGTCCAACATTAATTTGTGTTAACAAATTTCTCCCTATATAAATCATTTTATTTATAAGGATGTATTTCAAATGTCTCATCTCCTATTGTAAGGTAATCAAATATCACCCTTGTAAATTGGTCATGTCCCTTACTAGTATATGAAGTGCATAGTGTATAGTCGATGCATATATGTTGAAAATTGTAACCTTGATAGGGGCCAAAAGAAAAAAAAAAGGCATCTTATGAGGAAGGTATTCACTTTCCCAGGCATGTTTAAAAATTCCAATGAGGTAATACTTTTCCAGTACCTACTATCCATTGGATAATCATATGTAAGGGTTTCCTACAATCTCCTCCTCTATAATGTTCAAGAATTTTATTATATGTCAATTTATGCTTCCCCCTAAAATTTCAACTGAATAATTATTTAAATTTTTAGTAATAACAATTTCATTCACTTTTCACTTCTAGGATATGAATTTAACTACACAATTTGATGTGTCTTCATCCACAAATTTAGATCTTAAATTTTCCATAAAATCACGGTCCCTAAATTCAATCATGTCAAATTCATTGGAATTATAAACTTATTCTTATACAAACCTTAAACAATCTCCCACTCATGTTATCTAGAATCTATCTGCACATTCAAAAAATCTTCATAATCATCTCCATATTGAGGTGGATCCTTTGGAGGTCTTGGATTATGATCAACATGCCAATGGTTTTAATGAAAATTTTCATAATTTTCTATGATTTCATTAGTTGTAGTACCTATATCTATATGAAAATCATGGAATGGCTTGTGCAATACCAACTCATACCAAAAAAACTCCAAAAAATGATCATTTTCACAAGGGGGAGATGGACTAAACTTAGGAAACACCAATACAATGGATGCGTTTTTTCATGGTAACCATTTATCACCATGTTGACATTTTTCATATAACCGAGATCTAGCAACATTTATCAATGAAAGGTCCACCATATTCATATGTCTCTTAGTATATGCATTAATAAAATAATTCTCATTATGGCCATTATCTGTATCAACTTTCACTTGCTTGAAAAAATTCACCCCAACATTTATAACCGAAAATTGGTGACTACATTTGCAAAGAGGAAGTTCCAAAATAAAATGGCATGTTTCTTGTGCTCTTGTGTCCCTATCAATGATGGTTGTGAAAAACAAATTCCTATATGCATGTGCTTCTAGTTCATTTGGATTTTGAATAGAAGATATACATGTCAACATATCATAGAAGTTGTTTGATCCTTTTTATCCTTTTGCTGCAAATTTTTCTATGTAATTAATGACCACACTATTAGAAAGAACATGTTTCTAGTCTATATTTTCCTACCACATCATCATTGTTCCATGATTATTCATATTTACTATCATCATTTCATGTAGATTCATAAATTTTTTCTCTAGTTTCATTAACATAAAGTTTTGACATCTTACATAGCTCCCATGGTGCTTTATATCAACAGACCAATTTTCCACCCTTCCTTCAGAGGCATGATTTCTCATTTCATGTTATGTGGCACTCAACACAATTAAAAATTTCTTCATAGTACATCATTGGATTAGATTGAAATATTTGTTGAGTTTCCTTTAAGTAGGGATGATCATCATCATATTTATTTGATATTGATTCCATGGATTGATAGCATGCACAAACCTATCAAAATATTATTTTGCAAATCTAAGTTGAACAAGGTCATCCCAATTTAATGTGTCCATATTGGGAGAATCTTTTAGCCATAGAAACCCATGCACATGTGGAAATCTATGATGTTTCCATTCATAACAACACCAAAAATGTGTATCCTAATGGAATTTTGAAAAAATATCATCTTGAAACAATGTTTGTCTCAAATGCAAATAACTTGCTATGATATGAGGATCACATTTTGACATGTCCATTTATTTTCTTACTCTAGATTTGCAGAGAAATAACTTGGCATCAATTTATGCAAATTTGTCTTCTGCATATCTACTGCACTTAGTGTGAATAATATTGTGGGACAACCAGTCTGTTGAAACAAGTCACATAATCATGCACGACACTTGGTCCAATATGCACATGTTCCTCTTAGTACAATATCGAATCTCATTAAACTATTTGCAAGTCGAGAAATGGGAATATTTTGTAAATGTTCTCATAACTCATCAACTACTGTAGGTAGTTCTATCATATTTTTTTAATAAAAGTTGCAGAGGAATATTGAGCATGATGTTTCATGATAATATTAAGTAGAAGTTATCTAAACCGACTGTACCTCCCAAAATTGTTATCAGGATATCTAAGAAGATGTTTTCCATACTCATTAAGATGCTCATTTCTCATCTGTGGTTGTAACCAATCACCTTCACCTTTAGGGACCAATGTTGGAAATGCCATATCAAATAAACCTTTAGTGTTATAACATTTATAGGAGATGAATGGAATGTAGGCCAATTAATCACATCTATAGATTCACCGTATAGGTGGCTTGCTGCTCTATTAGGATTATCTACCGAAACTTGAATAATTTCAATTTCCTTAGGTGCATTTGGAGGCCTTGCAACAAAATAAATTGTCTCACAATATTCTAAAATATATTCACAACTTGGAATCCCTTCCAACGTTACAAAACCCATGTCATTGCCCATATATGGTAATACAATAGAATTAATCATATGTGAAACATTTATTGCATTTTCTAGTAACCCATCAAGGAAATGGTTATCAATTTCAACACCATGATAATAAGATCATTCTTAATACTATACAATAATGCATCCATCACTTTTCTCTTTCTAATAGTGAAATCACAGATTGATCCGCAATGAGATTTTTTTGTAGATCATTAAATCCACATCCTTAATATGTCAAGGTGATTTCTTGACAACATATTTAACCTATTGAGGAAAATTGATGATGTGTACCCTATATTTGTATTTCCCACCTATTGAATGCATTACCTACAAAAATGGACTAGCTCATGCTATCAATATCTCTTCAACTTGTGTAATACTTGCAAGGACCAAAGGTTGCAACCCTCGAATCATATGGATTTGAGATGAAAATATATGACTGGTACCTTCTCTTTTACATTTCATTCACATTGGACCTATATTAGTAGTCACCACTTGAATCCTAGGATATGACTTCTCATACACATGACACATTTGAATATGGTCCAATTTATCAATTTTTTCACAAAAAAAATTAGTGCAATAACTTCATCTTCATATGAAGCCACAAGTCCATTGGATTTTTTCGAAGTTCATCATCATCTAGCACTATTGGTTGATGGTTTTAATGATTGGTACCTGTTAGAGAAATAGATTCAATTTCTATCATTACGTTGTCGACACCTCTCCATTGTCTTTGTCAATGTGCTCTTACTTGATCTCTATTTTGACTTCTACATTCTTTCCTACCATCCTCATTCATTATCTGCAATTGCAATCTTTTTTTCATTCTCCTTCTCTTTGATCCTCATTCATTCTTTGCAGTTGCATTATTTTTCTTTCACAATCCTTTCTTCGTTCTTCTTCCCTTTGATCCTCAATCATTTGTTGTCGTCACAATCTGTGTCACTTTTTTTTTTTTTGTATCCTCATCTCTTCTCTTTCAATTTTAATGAATTGCATTTAATTCAATACCTTTCTTCTAACCCATTGTCATTGTTGACTTCTTACATCTTCAATATTATTATTATCTGTCTCCTTATTAATAGTAGGAATAATGTTGTTAAATTTTCAATAATTTACAATTTATATTCTTGTATCAAACAAAACCAATATAAAAACATGTATTGTAAAAACATGTAATTCCAAAATAGTTACGAAGTAATACTGACGTCAATTCCAAAAAAAATAGAAAACAAATGCAAAAAATACTTGTGTCTCTTATGGTAACATATTGACAATGGGCACAATTAATGATCTTTTAACCTTATTTAACCTTAAACCCTAATCTGATGGCTATGCATTGAAGATGCTAGCATATTCCTCCAAAATCAATGGATCAGATTTATTGTTCATAACTTTCTTGTTAACATGTTTACTTTTTTAAGGCATCCGTTAACATGTTTACTTTTTAACATTTACCTAATCACATTAAAAAATTCCTGTAAGGATATGTAATTGCCACGTTCCATTTATCAACCTAATGCAACCAAACGTTTCATATTATCACAGACGGATTACCACAAAAGTTTTATATTGAGGACACAAGTTCTCAATATATTGGAGGCCAAATGTTTTATATTGAGGGCACACATTGTCAGTATATTGGGGGCACGCCTTTCAGCGTTCTCATCCGCGAGTTAGCAGCTGTGCTAGTATATAATTATAAACAAACACCACAAAAGGAAGTTGGTGGTCCAAAACCACGAAGAATAAAAACTGTGTTTCCTTATATTCATAAAAGTAGCAGATATGAGTTTGTGAATTGTTTTGCCACATCCAAACCCATTCAAGCACGGTTTTAAAAAGTGCCTGATCAAGGCCGACTTATTTGAAGGTGCAACAACTGGTGGAATTTACTCTCCTATTAGTGATGAGATTGGTTAAAGTAGTGAAACAAATATTTCAATATTGTGTGCAAAGGATGAGACACGGTTCCAGGAAAAAAAGACACTGTCCATTTTCGATTTGATCTTAGTTTAGATAATCGATGTTCTCATAGATTGATAAACAAAATACTTTCGCTTGTGTTTAAAATTTCCAATGAAAATTGAACATGTAGCATCTTTCTTGCATGTGGATAAATGCATTGCTTATAAGATTTAAAACAAAAGACTAAACATGAAAACACTTTGAAATTTTTGGCCGTGTTGAAGACATCCAAGGTAAAAAACAGATTATGGATTTGACAATGAAGAAAAACAATTACAATATAAAAATATTATAATTTCAAAACTTAAGTGTTCATACTTATAATGCTTTACAAATTGTATATCACTTATAATTTTATGTAAGTCTTCCTTACATATCAGATAGTAGAGCTAGCAAATAAGATTGTTTAAGTTTCCTATTTTTTTTTCTTTTTATATAAGAATATGTGTCAATTCAGACCGGAAGAAAATATATTTCTTTACTTCCATACTTTGTTCCAAAAAAAAGCTTATTGACATTATTACAAGTTTCAACTGTTTTATAATTATTTTAATTTTTTTTGAAATACATATAATTATTACTTCATTTTTTTTTATTTATTACTAATTTTCTTATTTATTTATATAATTAAAAATATCTATTTTTATAAAACTTTCTTAAAATTTCTTCCAAACTTATGTTTTTATGTAGTATCAAGTCACTTTATTTATTTATTTATTTATTGCATAGCATGCCATATGGTTTAGAATATGTAATAAAACAACAAAATTTATAATAAAACCATTAAGTGAATATTTATATAATATTTCAATCATTAATTTTGTATGTTATTTCTTTTATTTGAGAGAAAGTTAATTTTAGTAATAGTATAGTATTAAGGTTGAATTCTATTAGAAACCATACTGTTTTATTTTAGATAATTTAGCTAAAGAATATAATGATATTGGTTTTAAAGCTAGATGTTAGAAAGCATATGATCTTATTGGAGATAGCTTAGCTTTAACTACAAAACTGGTTTTATAGTACATGCTATTTAAATTGAAATAGTTTTTTGATCTTAGAGTAATACTTAAAACTATTTTTGATTGGCTAACAACTCATCTTCATAAGATTTAAAAGTAAACAAGTTAACATTACAAAACCCAAAAATCTCTAGAAAGAGAATATATATACCCCGTACAAACTACCAGCAATTCATTTAATGAGGTTTAATTTTTCTTGAGTAACCATGATGAATAAACCTACACAGATAACAACTGATGAGTCAACCTACATTAACAGATAAGAACTGATGAGTTAGCTTACAAATTAACAGATAACAAACAATGATGACTATTCTCACTATTAACAAACACTGATGACTATTCTCACTACCAATTGTAACAGATAACAACCTATGATGACTATTCTTACTCCCAGATGATTATTGTCACTGCCCATTGACAACATGTTTTTGCAGAAAAAGAAAGTTATTCTGTGATTTGATTACAAGAGTGGCTTAACAGCTTATCACTAAAGCAAATCCTATATTCGAATACCAGATGATACTTAAAAAAAAAGAAGTGGCAG
>SNQJ01S0012356.1:160252-172119 GCA_010110895.2 Picea sitchensis | reverse complement strand
TAGTTAGTTTTAGTTAGATTAGTTTATTAGTTTGTTTTATTTTGTTTTTAGTTAGTTTAGTTAGTTTAGAATAGTTTTTCCTTTTTGTTTTCTTAGGACCTTAGATCGGCTAGTGTAGCCGCTAAACCCATCAAGGTGGTTCATCCCAAACGGCTTGGGTTATTAGACAACCCCAGACCGGTTCCACTCTCTCAGTTGACGGACGGTCGATTTCGTCCATCAACAAATGGCGCTATAAGGAGGGCCTGAACTTAATTAATGGCACGAGGCGGTCACAAGACTCCTCCCCCCCCTAATTTCTCACCTATAGTGACTAGAAGCCATTCAAACGATAATATTCCCCCTCAAACAACAACTACTTCAACCGACGATCCACAGATCATAGTTGAGCCAGCAACCCCTAATCCTATAGGTGGTGACATACAAGAGATTGTCCGTCAATCTCTTATAAAAATACATAGTGCCTTAGCTCGTCTTAGGCAACCAAACCGTATGTGGGGTCAACCTTTGGACTTCTCTGATATCAGAGAACAATTAGGTGACACTAACCTCACTGTGAATCCCACAGATCCAATCTTAAATCCTGCTACAGGACGATATGGGATACCTCCTTCACCTCCTCCATCATCTACTTCCTCTTCTGGAGGAGACTCGTCAGATGAAGGCGATTCACCTTCTCAACCTTCTACACCCACCACCCCAATGGAAAATCAGAACAACCCTACTAGACCCTGGCTTGATCAGGATGTTGTAGTTGTACCTGGAGCTCAACACCCTCTACCTAAACACCCGAAGAAATGGCTTCCCAAGTTTGACCCTGACTCAAAACAGATCGTTGAAGATCACATTAAAAAGTTTATGTTAGCCATTAGACTCCATAATGTCGAACATAAAGACATTGTCTGTAGGTTGTTCCCTTATACCTTCGAGGGCAATGCATCCACATGGTACTTTTCACAACAACCCCATACCATCGTGTCTTGGGAAAATTTCGAGTCATTTTTTTTGGAAAATTTCGGAGACGGTAAACCTCCGGAAGTCCTAGTCATGGACCTTTATAGCTTAAGAATGAACCTAAAAGAAAAAGTTAAAGACTTTAATCAGAGATTCTTAAAACTTAAAAACCAAATCCCTACGGATTCCATGCCTGCCAAGAGTCTTATAATAGCTTACTACACTAAAGCTTTATATCAAAGTATATCTATTTGGGTTAAACGATCTAAGAAAGCCACATTGTTAGAGGCCTTCAAAGAGGCCAGCTAGATTGAAAAAGACATACTTAGTCTTAAAGACTCTTCTAGCAATGAAACAGAGACTAATTCTTCTTCCAAAAAGAAGATTGAAATTCTCCCCAGACCCACTCCGGGTAAAACACAACCTGAAAACTCTGATTTAGAAAACTTAACTAAAACTATTCAAAAACTATCAAATCAAGTTATAGACTTAAAAAGGTCAACCGAAGAAGCTTCCTCGAGTAAAGGACCCTACAAACCCCCGTTTCGGAAGCCTTTTCCTACCAACCGACCTAATACAACAACTGAAGGCCTTAATCTAGAAAGCCTGCAATGCGCCCTTCAAACAATTCTAGAGGCCTAAGATAACTTGATTCCCCCTGAGATCCCTCAGGAGGAAGTTGAACAAGAAACCGTTCAAGAAGAAGAGTCTTCTCCAAACATTTTTGGACACTTCTCGGATAGCATCTTTCAAGATAACTTCAAGACAGTTCATCCTTATAATACCAGGAGTAAGACAACAAACAAACCTTCTACCGAAAACACTACAACTTCACCTCCGAAGCAATCTAAATCAGCTGAGACTAAACAGAGTAATGTGAACCCTAACTTAGATTATGATGTTGTTGAAGATATTAAAAAGTTAAGGGCTAATATTTCTATTTATGAGTTATTGAAATTTCCATTTCTGCTTCAAAAAATGTTGCAAAATATTTCGGAGAATGGAAAAAATGGTAATTGTAATGGTAACAAGGTTGTGCAAAACAAAGTTCCGCAGAAGACTTCCACCAAAAATAATCTTGATCCTCAAGATAAAGGAAGCCTTCCTATAGTTCCTGTAAGTAATGTAAATAATGTAAATAATGTAGATAAAGTAGCTTTAGAAACTGCGAGTAAAAAGCCACAAGCTACTACTCTTAGTACTCGCAAAAATGTACCTCCTTTCTTGTTAACTTTTGAAATTTTCAATAGAAACTTGCATAATTGTATGGTGGACTCAGGGGCGTCATCCAATGTGATGCCTTGGTCTGTCTGCCAGGAGATTAACACTGAAGTGGAACCATCTACTTTAAAAATCATACAACTTGATCGAACCAATGTTAGAGTTATAGGCGAACTAAAAAATGTACTTATTAGATTATCATCTAACCCCAAGGTTCATCAGGTTATTGATATAATTGTTGTGGATATTCCAGAAGTATATGGTCTGTTTTTAAGTAGGGATTGGTCAAAGAAACTACATGGTTACTTCGTGACAGACTGGTCCCACTTATGGCTTCCCGAGAACAACAAGCCTAACAACATCAGGGTGAATCGTGAACTCTACCTTAAGTTCACGGTCACAGATTTGAATGATCCTAACGAACCATATACACCTTCTGGTGATTCACCCAAAGTTCAAGGGATGGACACCTTCTCCGGCAATTTCATGGCCAAGCCTTCACCTATCATCAATCCAGAACAACAGTCCGATATTGTAGCATATATGCAACCAACATCTTCTATGCAACGGTCCCATGTGCCCGATGGAAATCAAATTTGGTCTCTATATTTCGACGGGTCTAAGTATAAATAAGGATATGGTGCAGGCTGCATCATTATCGATCTGGCAGGTAACAAGACATTAATTGCATGTAGACTAGAATTTGAATGTACTAATAATACTGCAGAATATGAGGATTTACTGCAAGGTCTCAGAAAAGCTCTGGATATGAACATTCAAAACCTGGTTGTATTTGGCGACTCTGAAATAGTGATTAGACAGGTAAGATATTATATCCACTGCCTCTCTCCGCATATCAAGAGCTACCAATCTGAGGTATGGAGTTTAATGAATAAATTTTCTGCTTTCAATATAAATTCCATTCCTAGATTAAATAATGTTGAAGCAGATCTATTGGCTAATGTAGCTTCTAAACTTCTTCCTGCAGAAGGCTTGTCCCGAGATGCATTCTTCATCGAGTTGTTGTTTCGACCATATGTTCCTGACAATATCATGAACTGGAGAGTCTTTGACGATGATCAGTAGATCATCAACTTTCTTCACATGGAAGAAACCTTTCAAGGCACAGTGATAGACGAACGCATGCACGACGACAATTTGCATGATTTTACGGTAATACCTGATCCGAAAACTCCTAAATCTCTGTCGGACATGGTAAATTCCATACCCAAATCTATAGTTAGATTAGAGAAGTTTTATGATTTTGAAGATAAATTTAAAAATACGGTCAACTGTAAAACCAATAGTTCCTCGTTGTCTTATGAAAAAGAAAACTTAGGAACTAATGAAAACCCTCAGTGCATTAACCTAGGCTTGGGATGTTATCGACAAGAAAAAGTTGCATTTGTTAAATTATTTAAAGAATTTAAGGATGTCTTTGCATGGACATATGATGATCTTAAAACTTTCGACCCTAATATCATACAGCATGTCATCCCAATGAAGCCCCAAACCTTACCCTTCCAACAGAAACTGAGGAAAATGCACCCCAATCTAGAACGGACCGTTCAAAAAGAATTGAATAAACTCCCAAGTGCTAAAATAATTTTTCCTGTTAGGCACACTCAATGGGTTTCCAACCTTGTCCCAGTTCGGAATAAAAATGGGGAAATCCGACTCTGCGTCAATTTTTGAAACCTCAATAGAGCATCTGACAAAGACAACTTTCATGTCCCACCCATGGAACAGATCCTTCAACAGGTATCCGGTTCCAAGATATCCCTACTAGATGGTTTCTCTGGATACAACCAGGTCTTGATGTCTCCCCCAGACCAACTCAAGACTACCTTCCGTACCCCATGGGGCACTTATACTTATCGCAAAATGACCTTTGGATTGATTAATGTTGGTGCCACCTTTCAGAGAGCAATGGACATTGCTTTTCGAGGCTTAATCAATCAGACCATTGTAATTTACTTGGATGATGTGACTGTTTATTCTAAACACAAAGATGATCATCTATCTCACTTACAAGTTGTCCTACTACGATGTCGTAAATACGACATCTCCTTAAATACCAAAAAATCCATCTTTGTGGTAGAACAGGGTAAACTCTTAGGATTTATTGTGTCTAGCGAAGGAATGATCATTGACCCCGAAAGGACTCAAGTCATTGCAAAACTTCCCCCTCCTACATCCAAAAAATCCATGCAGTATTCTTAGGCCAGATTAACTTCGTGAGGAGATTCGTCCCCAGTTTCTCCGAAATGGTCAGGCCTTTACAGAAATTGATTAAAAAAGAGACCCAATATCACTGGGGACCCACAGAAAATCAAGCTTTCAATGCAATAAATAAGGCCATAATATACGCTCCGTCTCTCATGAGCCCTGACTTCTCTCAAGATTTTACACTCTATACTTTTTCTTCTAACCGTTCCTATGCCGTCGTCCTAACTCAGAAGAATCCCGAGAACCACGAAATACCCATCGCCTTTATGAGCTCTTCTTTCAAAGGTGTTGAACTTAACTATCCAGCGGTGGATCGACAATCCTACGCTATTTTCAAAGTAGTCAAACACTTCCGGTCCTATCTTTTGAAGTCAAGGACGGAAGTCATTGTCCCCTACCCAGCCGTAAGGAACTTGTTATTGCAGAAGGAGTTAGGAGAAAAGAGAGATAACTGGGTCACCTCCTTGCAGGAATATGAATTAGAAATCACCCTAGCTCAGATTATAAGAGGCCAAGGGTTATGTAAGTTGGTGGTTGATTCAGAAACAGGACAACAAGAAGATAGTGATAAGTCGAACCTAGGACAAAGCGATCAAAGCCTAATCTGTTGCGCACAAAACCTAGTTAGTCCTTGGTACGGTGATATTAGATTTTGTCTTGAACATGGGTCAGCACCTTGTCACTTATACCCCCCTAAGTGAAGAGCGTTGAGGTTAAATTTTTCCTCCTTTCATTTGATTAATGGTACTCTGTTTCGCTAAAATTTCGACAGCGTACTGATGCGCTGTCTTGAAAAGGACGAAGCAGAAAAAGACTTGCTAGAGTTGCATGCTGGAGAAGCTGGCGGTCATTTTGGTGGTGACACCACTGCTCATAAGGTTTTAAGAGCCGGTTACTACTAGCCCATGCTTTTTAGAGATGCCCATGCCTTGTGTCGTAAATGTATCATTTGTTAGAAAGCGTCGGGGCGGTTACAAAAACTAGCCTTCCCCTTGCAACCCGTTTCAGTAGATTCTCCTTTCCAACAATGGGGCCTTGATATCATAGGTCCAATTAACCCTCTGTCCTCGCAACAACACAAGTTTATTGTGACAGCCACCACATATTACTTTACTCGATGGTCTGAATCTGCTGCGTTAATAACTATCAACACCAGTCAGGTAATTATCTTTCTAAATTCAAATATTATCACTCGTTTCAGTATCCCTGACTGTCTAGTCTTTGACAACGCTTCATACTTTTCTTCTCTTGAGATGAGCGAGTTCTCTTTGGAAAAATGAATTAAGCTGAAGTATTCTGCTAGTTACTACCCCCAGGGCAACGGATTGGCAGAGTCAACAAACAAGAACTTGATTAAAATTATCAAGAGAACCGTGGTTGAAAATCACAAAAAATGGCAAAATGCGCTGCTAAACGCACTATGGGCCAATAGGGTAACGCCAAAGGTAGCTATAGGTAACTCCCCCTTTTTTCTTGTTTATGGTAGAGAAGCAATTCTACCACCTCACATTCTTCTTCCTTCGCTTTAGTTGTCACAGAAAGTTCAAGAAGAGGATTGTCCCCCTTTAGAAAACTGAATTAACGCTTTGATGAAGCTAGAAGAAGTAAGAGCCCAAGATAAACGTAAGTTAGATCAACATCAACAATTGGTTAAAATCTGGTTCGATTCTAATTCCGCTTCTGATAGGAATTTTGAAGTAGGTGATCTCGTCTTGAAGTGGGACAAACCACACGAGGGAAAGGGAGAGCACACAAAATTTCAAAACTTATGGCTTGGACCGTTTTTAATTGTTGAAAAGTTGGGTCCTAGTTCTTTTCGATTGCAGAATCTTGAAGGGAAACTTGACACCTATCCGGTGAATGGTCAAGCCTTGAAAATATACTTTGCTTGATAACTACCCTTGTATATTATGTAAATACTTTATTTTTGTTTGCGTTTTCTTTTGCTTTCTGTTTTTTATTTTGATTTGAATCTATCAGTTTCTGTTTTCTTTCACACATACCTGTATGTTGAACTATGCAAACCCAATAAAATTATTTCACTGAAATAACTGCTAAGAGAATTTTTATAAACATCAGTGGTAATTCTAAATATTATGTTGGAAAATTCTATTGTTTGAAAGAAGACAGTTGATTTTGATCTCTGAGCAAAGCTTGTCACGATCATCTATTATCTTTTTACGTTGTCCCTTTTCCATAAAGGAATGACTCAGAAGATGTCTCCCTGTCTTAGGAATTTTTTTTTGTAAATAAAACATCTCTGGATCTAAATAAAGGACAGTTCTAAAAAATTCTGATGAGGTCTGTAAAAAATATGTTAAAATATCATAATTTTCAACGTCACCCCGCTCAATCATATATCTTTAAAAAAAATAAAATTAAAACATAAAAGAGTTGTGGGAAGTGTTTGTAAACCCACCGAGATGCTGAACAGGTCTGTTGGCAGCGGGTAAATGCATGCATGGTGCCAAGACAACTTCATCGGGGTACTGAACAGGCCCGCTGGAAGTGAAGCAATGTCAAGTATATGAAAGTTTGTAAAAAAGAAACCTCTTTAATGTCCTTTATTCTGATCCAGAACTTCTTAACAGGATACAGATGTCAGAGTGGGTTAAATGGAAACCCTGTCGAGGCTATGGACGCCTGTTGGCAGCAATGGCTATGCCAACAGTATTGGATATTTTTTTATTTAAAATCGTGACTTGCCGATCTTAAGATTGTTATCAGTCTTCATCTTTTGAAACACTGCTGGAATAATTGGTTAATGGTGATGTTTATACGATTTTCTGGTTGTTATTTTTATGTTGAAATTATCTTCGATGTTCTAACCTGAATTTTCTTCTTTTGGCAGAGATAATTGCTTCTACCAGTGTGTCGCCATTGTTGGCAGCCAGTTCACTTTTTCTAGTGTCTTATAAGTTGCCTACACCAATGTTTTGCAAACATCAATTTTTTGTTGCAATTTTCTAATAAACGACATTTTCATTTTTTGTGACATTTGCACATTTGCCTCTGTTTTGTTTTCACGACTGTAAGTGTGAAAACTTTGCCTTTCGAAGTCACATTGAAGTCTTTATTTGAACTGCCAATATCTCTTTTGTCGATATGCCTATTGTGCTTACCTTTTATTTATCATTATACAACTGACAAGATCCTTTGATCGGTACTCATACTTCGATTGATTGTGTAATTTGGTTTTATTGAGTTTGTAAGGCATTATCACTTGGACTTGCATTTTATTCAACCTACCTGACCATTGATTTCATGAAAATGCATAGGGGTTATGATTAATTTTTTTTATATATATGTCTTTTGATATAATCCTTATGTTTTCATAACTATCGGTATGTTGAAGACCCATTGGCACATTGGTTAAACGATTGACATGAGATGTTACAATACATTGGCCCATGGTTAATTATTTGGTTTTGGTTTCTAATTTAATATTTGATGGTTTGAAACTTTGGCACAACGATTGATTGCGCGTTGGTTTATACACTTACCATTTGATTCATTGGTCGGCTAATTCACATAATTTTCAAACTATGCTATAATGGGTAGTACAACTATGTAAACCGGTAGTTGTACTTTGGTAATAACTCTTTTGCATGGCAGAGATAAACTCCACCACCTTCGCACGATGGCATTTATGTCTATCCCTTACTCATCGTTTACCTTTGTTAGCTCGGATAGCCCTGCATGCATTTCACTCCTATATGTGCTATGACTCAAACCCTGGACTTACCGTGCGCTCGACTCCATGGCACCAGTCGTGCGAATTGAGCCAAACGAAAACCAAGCCTTGTTAATGTTTGACAATGCCTGGAAAGACCTGGAGGCTAACGGTTGGCTTGCCTTCGTGCAGAAATTTGAGGGTTTTAACATATTCGTGGCACAACAATTTGCTTTAACTTTCGATGGCTATAGAGCCAAGGTGGGTGATATCCAGTTGAAAATCGATGAGGGATTTATCAGTTCTGCTACAGGGTTACCTGCCACAGGTTAGTGTTGGTTCAAAAATTTGAAAGTAGAAGAGGTTCCATGGCCCCAGCTATTTCTCTCGTGCAAAGTCACCTCTTGTGACAGAGGTATGCCCATATCTATGCTCAAACCACGATGGCATGACCTTTTGATGATAGTCAAGCAGTTCGTGACCTGTGAAGGTCGATACAAACTCGTTTTTCTCTACCACCTACGGTTTCTAATGCATTTTATAGGGTACCCGGTGAACATGCCTTTCTACTTTCAGCGCAGCTTATATAAAATGTTGAAAAGGTTTAAAAAGGAGAAGGCTGACAACAGCCTGTTCCACCATGGGCTTATTAAACTTATCGTTGTTTATCACTTGAGTTTACATGGTGATAGCTGGACATCTTTCGTCGCTCGAAATGCTTTCAAGGACACAAATCCTATACAGGTTGACAAGCCTGTCGTGAGTGAAGTCAAGGGTGGACCACCCATGCCCTTCCATATCCTATTTCCCACCCCTAAGCCTTCGTTCGACCCTCATATTGACTTACCAGACATTGGAACTGAGAAGGCCGAGGCTATTAAAAAGCCTATAAGTAGAAAACCTAAGGCAAACCCTATTGCTAATGCCAAGGGTAAAAAGAACGCTAGGCTCATATCAAGGATGGCTAGAACCAAACCTAAAACCTCTACTGAGTCAAATCCTATAATCCTTAGTGAGGATTTCGACTCGGACATAGAACACTTTTTAGTCGATGAGTATCCTTGCTCACAGGGTTTATGCCCCAAGCCACCGTATGATTTTGTGACGAATCTTCCCCCCTGCCTAACGAATAATCTTGGCTACCCTGGTATTAAATTGCCTAGCGAAACCCTCAGCCATATGTCCAAACCCTCACCTTCTCTTACAAAACCCGAACAACCTTCATGTGACCAATGTGAGTTATGGTTGGAACGATACTACATTGATGTACCCCTACTCCAATCGAATATTCAATCACTGGAGGATCAAATTGCAGTATTAACTAGCCAAAGAAACCAGCTCCAAGCAACTGATAAGAAGAAAAAGACAACAGCCTCCATCCTTTTCAAGAATGTTGAATCGTCCATAGCCATTATCAACTCTAAATTGTCATGATGAATCCATCTACTCACAGGTATGAATTTCGAAATTGTTTTAGTTTTGTGAGTCACCATGAGTAATATAGTATTTGAAATTTGATCTTCGAATAGCTCTGTTTGTATTTCAAAATAGCTTTCGCATAATGTGTTCATCCTGTATATTGTGTTTCTTTGCTAAAATAGATGGAATTTCGTTTTAAATACACAAGTTGATCATTCCCAATATAGCCATCGATAGATTTTCATTAGATTTGAATGGTTTTCATTTGGATTTGATTTGTTGGTTTGCCCAATTAAGTTAATGAAACTGATCATTTGCTTTCAATTGAATTTGTTCTGTATCTACTCTGAATAGGAAGTTTTTTTCACACTCAATTTAGAATGCGATCATGTTTGGATTTGATTTCGTTATGGTTTGCATACTGTGATTGGTAAACGATTTCAATGATTTTGGTTGTTACGATATGTTATGTCATGTGATCTTATAAGATCGGGAATACCACTCTGTTCGATTTAATTTGGAAAGAACGACTCTGTTTTTATAAAACAGTGCTCTCATTTAAGTCTGTGCAAATGTGCCTGAATCATGGAATGGATTTGATTCATGACAAATATGATAAACCCCAGCCGATTGATTTGCCTAATTGGATTGTTGTTAGATTCGTATCATAAATCAATGCTCTGTTTGATTTTGATTTGTAAAACGAGTTGGTTAAATCCAGATCGATGATTGGTATATATGTTAAATCCGATTATAATTCGTTTAAAAGAAATGATTTTGATCAGGGTAAATCGATCTTGTCGGTCCATTTGGCTAATAACAAATGATCAGACATCTGTTACGAAATCTGTTACTAATTGATTGATCCTGTTACAATTTCATTTGTGGACAGTTACACGCCAGTATTTGTTTAATTCGTTTATGGTTTAAATCGTTTGCTATGTCATTACAGCTATAATGATTGGAATATGATTTTGTTTGGATTCGATCGTATCTCCTGTTTAACCATTACTTATGATTCATTTTGATTACGTCGGTTTCAATTGGATATCAAACGATTTCATAACTGTTGATTATTATTCTGTTCGTTCAATTTTGTGGTAACAAGAAACAAAATACACCTATCTCTGTATTCGGTTGAATGATTTTGATCCTGTTTGATTTTGAATGGTATAACAATTTAGAATTGAATAATTTGTTTTCAAATAGTGATTGGATGATAATTGAATTTAATTTCCTTAAAATATTTTCAATCGATTTTAATGTTGATTCTGTGTCTTATTTACACCAGCTACAGAATCAGAGGATTCTGTAGCTAGTCTATAAGATTAGATTTTTATCATTTTGTTAATAAAGAATCCTTCTAACTTGTTCATTTTTGGCCCTTTTCAGGTAAATTTGAATTGCATGGGACATGTTGGGCATTCTAGGGGATATTTGTGTGTTTAGTTTTATTATAGTTTCCTAGTTTAGTTAGATTTGGGATATCCTCCCAGATTTATGTAAACAATTTTGATAACTTCCACAGGGAGGTTTTACCCTGTGGAAAAACTTATAAATACTTATTGTTTTTTGTAATAAGGATCATCCTTGCTTGTGGGAGAACCAGGATTATGGATATCTAATACAAACTGAGACAAAAGTTGATGTTCTGCTACAACGTTTGCTTTCATAATATCAATATTTTGTTTCATGTTTATGTTTATCAATTTGCATCAGATTAGTGACTACTTTAGCTATCATAGTCTTTTGCAGAGTGATATGTATTGATTAATTTTTCATCCATATCTGATTTCTTCCATTACTTAAAAATACAACAATTACTTGATTCAGTTTATGAATGATAGATTTCTCTTCTTCATCAATTGAATTACTTTGTATAAGTCTTTGCATACAGGTTTACCTAATTGTGGAGATTTATAAATTATATGATTGTTGTGATTTTATGTCTTATTTGTCCTGTAAACCAACTTAAGGGGCACTGCAACTATTGTTTAAGATAAGCTTCCAGATTATTCGGTGCGGGTTTCCTCCCTCCGATCAGCTTAGAAGATCATCATACACAGGATAAATCTGGAGCATTTCTCCAGGTCAATTCATAATTTATTTTCGTTAGTTTAGTATAATATTAAGATTTTAGTTAGTTATATTTGTAGTTCAGATTAGTGTTTTAGTTAAGTTATTTTTCTGTTTTATTTCTTGTTCATAAAATTACAAAAATTAAAAACATCTTCCTCTGTCTTAAGGAAGAATATTAATGAGTTTTTTAGGTTTTATTTAAATCTGTAAATTGTGGATATTGTACATTTTGTGAATAAGTTATATTTTGGTTAGTAGTTAGTATAGTAGTAGTTAGTAGATTGTATATATA
>SNQJ01S0012356.1:127182-160202 GCA_010110895.2 Picea sitchensis | reverse complement strand
GTTTAATAGTTAGTTTTAGTTAGATTAGTTTATTAGTTTGTTTTATTTTGTTTTTAGTTAGTTTAGTTAGTTTATAATAGTTTTTCCTTTTTGTTTTCTTAGGACCTTAGATCGGCTAATGGAGCCGCTAAACCCGTCAGGGTGGTTCATCCCAAACGGTTTGGTTTATTAGACAACCCTAGACCAATTCGACTCTCTCAGTTGACGGATGGTCGATTCCGTCCGTCAGCAAATGGCGCTAGAAGGAGGGCCTGAACTTAATTAATGGCACGAGGCGGTCGCAAGACTCCTCCCCCCCCTAATCTCTCACCTATAGTGGTTAGAAGACACTCAAACGATAATATTCCCCCTCAAACAACAACTACTTCAACCGACGATCCATAGATCATAGTTGAGCTAGCAACCCCTAATCCTACAGGTGGTGACATACAAGAGATTGTCCGTCAATCTCTTATAAAAACACATAGTGTTGTAGCTCGTCTTAGGCAACCAAACCATCCGTGGGGTCAACCTTTGGACTTATCTGATATTAGAGAACAATTAGGTGACACTAACCTCACTGTGAATCCCACAGATCCAATCTTAAATCCTACTACAGGAGGATCTGGGATACCTCCTTCACCTCCTCCATCATCTCCTTCCTCTTCTGGAGGAGGCTCGTCAGACAAAGGCGATTCACCTTCTCAGCCTTCCACACCCACTACCCCAATGGAAAATCAGAACAACCCTGCTAGACCCTAGCTTGATCAGGATGTTGTAGTTGTACCTGGAGCTCAACACCCTCTACCTAAACACCCAGATAAATGGCTTCCCAAGTTTGACCCTGACTCAAAACAGATCGCTGAAGATCACATTAAAAAGTTTATGTTAGCCATTAGACTCCGTAATGTCGAACATGAAGACGTTGTCTGTAGGTTTTTCCCTTATACCTTCGAGGGAAATGCATCCACATGGTACTTTTCCCAACAACCCCATACCATCGTGTCTTGGGAAAAGTTCGAGTCATGCTTTTTGGAAAAGTTCGGAGATGGTAAACCTCCGGAAGTCCTAGTCATGGACCTTTCTAGATTAAGAATGAACCCAAAAGAAAAATTTAAAGACTTTAATAAGAGATTCTTAACACTTAAGAACCGAATCCCTGCAGATTCCATGCCTACCAAGAGTCTTATAATAGCTTACTATACTAAAGCTTTTCATCAAATTATAGCTATTTGGGTTAAACGATCTAGGAAAGCCACGTTGTTAGAGGCCTTCGAAGAGGCCAGCCAGATTGAAAAAGACATACTTAGTCTTATAGACTCTTCTAGCAAAAAAACAAAGACTAATTCTTCTTCCAAAAGGAAGATCGAAATTCTCCCCAGACCCACTCCGGGTAAAACACAACCTGAAAACTCTGATTTAGAAAACTTAACTAAAGTTGTTCAAAAACTGTCAAATCAAGTTATAGACTTAAAAAGTTCAACCGAAGAAGCTTCCTCAATTAAAGGACCCTACAAACCCCCGTTCCGGAAGACTTTTCCTACCAACCGACCTAATATAACCACCAAAGGCCTTAATCTAGAAAGCATGCAATGCGCCCTTCAAACAATTCTAGAGGCCCAAGATAACTTGATGGCCCCTGAGATCCCTCAGGAGGTAGTTGAACAAGAAACCATTCAATAAGAAGATTCTTCTCCAAACATTTTTGGACACTTCTCGGATAGCATCTTTCAAGCTAACTTTGAGACAGTTCATCCTTATAATACCAGGAGTAAGACAACAAACAAACCTTCTGCCGAAAACACTACAACTTCGCCTTCAAAGCAATCTAAATCAGCTGGGACTAAACAAAGTAATGTGAACCCCAACTTAGATTATGATGTTGTTGAAGATCTTAAAAAGTTAAGGGTTAACATTTCTATTTATGAGTTATTGAAATTTCCTATTCTGCTTCAAAAAATGTTGCAAAATATTTCGGAGAATGACAAAAATGGTAATTCTAATGGTAACAAGGTTGTGCAAAACAAAGTTCCGCAGAAGACTTCCACCAAAAATAATATTGATCCTCAAGATAAAGGAAGCCTTCCTATAGTTCCTGTAAGTAATGTAAATAATGTAAATAATGTAGATAAAGTAGCTTTAGAAACTGCGAGTAAAAAGACACAAGCTACTACTCTTAGTACTCACAAAAATGTACCTCCTTTCTTGTTAACTTTTGAAATTTTCAATAGAAACATGCATAATTTTATGGTGGACTCAAGGGCGTCATCCAATGTGATGCCTTGGTCTGTCTGCCAGGAGATTAACGTTGAAGTGGAACCATCTACTTTAAAAATCATACAACTTGATCGAACCAATGTTAAAGTTATAGGCGAACTAAAAAATGTAATTAGATTATTATCTAACCCCAAGGTTCATTAGGTTATTGATATAATTGTTGTGGATATTCCAGAAGAATATGGTCTATTTTTAAGAAGGGACTGGTCAGAGCAGCTACATGGTTACTTCGCAACAGACTGGTCCCACTTATGGCTTCCCAAGAACGGAAAGCCTACAAGATCAAGGTGAATCATGAATGCTACCTTAAGTTCACAGTGATAGATTTGAATGATCCTAACGAACCATATACACCTTCTGCTGATTCACCCAAAGTTCAAGGGATGGACACCTTCTCCGACAATTTCATGGCTGAGGCTTCACCTATCATCAATCCAGAACAACAGTATGAGATTGTAGCATATATGTAACCAACAACTTCTATGCAATGGTCCCATGTGCCCGATGGAAATCAAATTTGGTCTCTATGTTTCGACAGGTCTAAGTCTAAAGAAGGAGCTGGTGCAGGCTGCATCATTATTGATCCGGCAGGTAACAAGACATTAATTGCATGTAGACTAGAATTTGAATGTACTAATAATACTACAGAATATGAGGCTTTATTGCAAGGTCTCAGAAAATCTCTAGATATGAACATTCAAAACCTGGTTGTATTTGGAAACTCTGAAATAGTGATTAGACAGGTAAGAGATTCTATCCACTGTCTCTCTCCGCATCTCAAGAGCTACCAGTCTAAGGTATGGAGTTTAATGAATACATTTTTTTCTTTCAATATAAATTCCATTCCTAGATTAATTAATGTTGAAGCAGATCTATTGGCTAATGTATCTTCTAAACTTCTTCCTGCAGAAGGCTTATCCCCAGACGCATTCTCCGTCGAGATGTTGTTTCGACCATCTGTTCCTGACAATATCACGAACTGGAGAGTCTTTGACGACGATCAATAGATCATCAAGTCTCTGCACATGGAAGAAACCTTTCAAGGCGCGGTGATAGACGAAAGCACGCATGACAACAATTTTCACGATTTTACGGTAATACCTGATCCGAAAACTTCTGAAGCTCTGTCGGACATGGTAAATTCCATACCCAAATCTATAGTTATATTAGAGAAGTTTTATGATTTTGAAGATAAATTTAAAAAGACGGTCAACTGTAAAACCAATAGTTCCTCGTTGTCTTATGAAAAAGTAAACTTAGGAACTAATGAAAACCCTCAGTGCATTAACCTAGGCTTGGGATGTTCTCGACAAGAAAAAGCTGCATTTGTTAAATTATTTAAAGAATTTAAGGATGTATTTGCATGGACATATGATGATCTTAAAACTTTCGACCCTAATATCATACAACATGTCATCCCGATGAAGCCCCAAACCTTACCCTTCCAACAGAAACTCAGGAAAATGCACCCTAAGCTAGAACCGACCGTTCAAAAAGAATTGAATAAACTCCCAAGTGCTAAAATAATTTTTCCTGTTAGGCACACTCAATGGGTTTCCAACCTTGTCCCAGTTTGGAAGAAAAATGGGGAAATCCAACTCTGCGTCGATTTTCGAAACCTCAATAGAGCGTCTAACAAAGACAACTATCCTGTCCCGCCCATGGAACAGGTCCTTCAACGGGTATCTAGTTCCAAGAGGCTATCCCTACTAGATGGTTTCTCTGGATACAACCAGGTCCTGATGTCTCCCCCAGACCAACTCAAGACTACCTTCAGTACCTCGTGGGGCACTTATGCTTATCGCAAAATGCCCTTTGGATTGATTAATGCTGGTGCAACCTTTCAAAGAGAAATGGACATTGCTTTCCAAGGCTTAATCAATCAGTTCATTGTAGTTTACTTAGATGATGTGACTGTTTATTCTAAAAACAAGGACGATCATCTAGATCACTTATGAGCCATCCTACTATGATGTCGTAAATACGACATCTCCTTAAATCCCAAAAATCCCATCTTTGTGGTAGAACAGGGTAAACTCTTAGGATTTATTGTGTCTAGCGAAGGAATGATCATTGACCCCAAAAGGACTCAATTAATTGCAAAACTTCCCCCTCCTACATCCAAAAAATCCATGCAGTCTTTCCTAGGCCAGATTAACTTCTTGAGGAGATTCGTCCCCAGTTTCTCCGAAATGGTCAGGCCTTTACAGAATTTGATTAAGAAAGACACCCAATATCACTGGGGACCCACAGAAAATCAAGCTTTCAATCCAATAAAGAAGGACATAATAGACACTCCGCCTCTCATGAGCCCTGACTTCTCTCAAGATTTTACACTCTATACTTTTTCTTCTGACCGTTCCTATGCCGCCGTCCTAACTCAAAAGAATCCCAAGAACCATGAAGTACCCATCGCCTTTATGAGATCTTCTTTCAAAGGTTCTGAACTTAACTATCCAACGGTGGATCGACAAGCCTATGTTGTTTTCAAAGCAGTCAAACACTTCCGGTCCTATCTTTTGAAGTCAAGGACGAAAGTCATTATCCCCTGCCCAGCCGTAAGGAACTTAGTGCAGAAGGAGTTAGGAGAAAAGAGAGCTAACTGGGTCACCTCCTTGTAGGAATATGACTTAGAAATCACCCCAGCTCAGATTGTGAGAGGCCAAGGGTTTTGTAAGTTGGTGGTTGATTCGGAAACAGGACAACAAGAAGATAGTGATAAGTCGAACCTAGGACAAAGCGATCAAAGCCTAATCTGTTGCGCACAAAACCTAGTTAGTCCTTGGTACGACGATATTAGATTCTATCTTGAACATGGGTCAACACCTCGTCACTTAGACCCCCCTAAGAGAAGAGCGTTGAGGTTAAAGTCTGCCTCCTTTCATTTGATTAATGGTACCCTATTTCGTCAAAATTTTGACGGCGTACTGATGCGCTATCTTGAAAAGGACGAAGCAGAAAAAGTCTTGCTAGAGTTGCATGCTGGAGAAGCTGGCGGTCATTTTGGTGGTGACACTACTGCTCATAAGGTTTTAAGAGCCAGTTACTACTGGCCCACGCTTTTTAGAGATGCCCATGATGTGTGTCGTAAATGTATCATCTGTCAGAAAGCGTCGGGGCGGTTACAAAAATTAGCCTTCCCCTTGCAACCCGTTTCAGTAGATTCTCCTTTCCAACAATGGGGCCTTGATATCATAGGTCCAATTAACCCTCCGTCCTCGCAACAACACAAGTTTATTGTGACATCCACATATTACTTTACTCGATGGTCTGAAGCTGCTACGTTAAGAACTATCAACACCAGTCAGGTAATTGCCTTTCTAAATTCGAATATTATCACTCGTTTCGGTATCCCTGACTGCCTAGTCTTTGAAAACGATTCATACTTTTCTTCTCTTGAGATGAGCGAGTTCGCTTTCAAAAAATGAATTTAGCTGAAGTATTCTGCTAGTTACTACCCCAGGGGAAACGGATTGGTAGAGTCAACAAACAAGAAATTGATTAAAATTATCAAGAGAACCGTGGTTGAAAATCACAAAAAATGGCACAATGCACTGCTAAATGCATTATGGGCCGATAGGGTAACACCAAAGGCAGCTATAGGTAACTCCCCCTTTTTTCTCATTTATGGCAGAGAAGCAATTCTGCCACCTCACATTCTTCTTCCTTCACTTCAGTTGTCACAGAAAGTTCAAGAAAAGGATTGTCCCCCTTTAGAAAACTGAATTAAGGCTTTGATGAAGCTAGAAGAAGTAAGAGCCCAAGCTAAACGTAAGTTAGATCAACATAAACAATTGGTTAAAAGCTTGTTCGATTCTAATTTCACTTCTGATAGGAATTTTGAAGTAGGTGATCTCGTCTTGAAGTGGGACAAACCACACGAGGGAAAGGGAGAGCACACAAAATTTCAAAACTTATGGCTTGGACCGTTTTTAATTGCTGAAAAGTTGGGTCCTAGTTCTTTTCGATTGCAGAATCTTGAAGGGTAGCTTGAAACCTATCCGGTGAATGGTCAAGCCTTGAAAAGATACTTTGCTTGATAACTACCCTTGTATATTATGTAAATACTTTATTTTTGTTTGCATTTTCATTTGCTTTCTGATTTTGATTTTGATTTGAATCTATCAGTTTCTGTTTTCTTTCACACATACCTGTATGTTGAACAATGCAAACCCAATAAAATTCTTTCGCTGAAATAACTGCTAAGAGAATTTGTATAAACATCAGTGGTAATTCTAAATATTATGTTGGAAAATTCTATTGTTTGAAAGAAGACGGTTGATTTTGATCTCTGAGCAAAGCTTGTCACGATCATCTATTATCTTTTTACGTTGTCCCTTTTATGTAAAGTAATGACTCAAAAGATGTCTCCCTGTCTTAGAAAATTTGTTTTGTAAATAAAAGATCTCTGGATCTAAATAAAGGACAGTTCTAAAAAATTCTGATGAGGTTTGTAAAAAATATGTTAAAATATCATAATTTTCAACATCACCCCGCTCAATCATATATCTTGAAAAAAAAAATTAAAACATAAAAGAGCTATGGGAAGTTCTTGTAAACCCGTCGGGATGATGAACAGGTCTGCTGGAAGCGGGTAAATGCATGCATGGCGCCAAGGCAACTTCGCCGGGTACTGAATAGGCCCACTGGCAGCGAAGCAATGTCGGGTATATGAAAATTTGTAAAAAATAAACCTCTTTTATGTCCTTTATTCTGATCCAGAACTTCTTAACAGGATACAGATGTCAGAGTGGGTTAAATGGCAACCCTGTCGAGGCTATGGACGCCTGCTGGCAGCAGTGGCTATGCCAACAGTATTTGATATTTTTTTCTTTAAAATTGTGACTTGCTGATCTTAAGATTGTTATCAGTCTTCATCTTTTGAAACACTGCTGGAATAATTGGTTAATGGTGATATTTATATGATTTTCTGGTTGTTATTTTTATGATGAAATTATCTTCGATGTTCTAACATGAATTTGTTTCTTTTGGCAGAGATAATTGGTTCTACCAGTGTGTCACCATTCTTCACAACCAGTTCACTTTTTCTAGTGTCTTATAAGCTGCCTAAACCAATGTTTTGCAAACATCAATTTTTCGTTACAATTTTCTAATAAACGACATTTTCATTTTTTGTGACATTTGCACATTTGCCTTTGTTTTGTTTTCACGACTGTAAGCGTGAAAAATTCGCCTTTTGAAGTCACATTGAAGTCTTTATTTGAACTACCAATATCTCTTTTGTCGATATGCCTATTGCGCTTACCTTTTATTTATCATTATACAACTGACAAGATCCTTTGATCAGTACTCATACTTCGATTGATTGTGTAATTTGGTTTTATTGAGTTTGTAAGGCATTATCATTTGGACTTGCATTTTATTCAACCTACCTGACCATTGATTTCATGAAAATGCATAGGGGTTATGATTATTTTTTTTTATATATATGTCTTTTGATATAATCCTTATGTTTTCATAACTATCAGTATGTTGAAGTCCCATTGGCACATTGGTTGAACGATTGACATGAGTTGTTACAATACATTGGCGCATGGTTAATTATTTGGTTTTGGTTTCTAATTGAATATTTGATGGTTTGAAACTTTGGCACAACGATTGATTGCGCGCTGGTTTATACACTTACCATTTGATTCATTGGTCGGCTAATTCACATAATTGTCAAACTATGCTATAATGGGTAGTACAACTATGTAAACCAACGGTTGTACTTTGGTAATAACTCTTTTGCATGGCAGAGATAAACTCCACCACCTTCGCACAATGGAATTTATGCCTATCCCTTACTCATTGTTTACCTTTGTTAGCTCGGATAGCCCTTCATGCATTTCACTCCTGTATGTGCTATGACACAAACCCTGGACTTACCGTGCGTTCAACTCCATGGCACCAGTCATGCGAATCGAGCCAAACGACAACCAAGCCTTGTTAATGTTTGACAATGCCCGGAAAGACCTGGAAGCTAACGGTTGGCTTGCCTTCGTGCAGAAATTTGAGGGTTTTAACCTATTCGTGGCAGAACAATTCGCTTTAACTTTCGATGGTTGTAGAGCCAAGGTGGGTGATATCCAGTTGGAAATCGATGAGGGATTTATCAGTTCTGCTATAGGTTTACTTGCCACAGGTTAGCGTTGGTTCAAAAATTTGAAAGTAGAAGAGGTTCCATGGCCCCTGTTGTTTCTCTCGCGCAAAGTCACCTCTTGTGACAGAGGTATGCCCATATCTATGCTCAAACCACGATGGCACGACCTTTTGATGATAGTCAAGCAGTTTGTGACCTGTGAAGGTCGATACAGACTCATTTTTCTCTACCACCTGCAGTTGCTAATGCATTTTATAGGGTACCCGGTGAACATGCCTTTCTACTTTCAGCGCAGCTTATATAAAATGTCGAAAAGGTTTAAAAAGGAGAAGGCTGACAGCAGCCGGTTCCACCATGGGCTTATTAAACTTATCCTTGTTTATCACTTGAGTTTACATGGTGATAGTTGCACAGCTTTCGTCGCTCGAAATGGTTTCGAGGACACAAATCCTATACAGGCTGACAAGCCTGTGGTGAGTGAAGTCAAGGGTGGACCACCCATGCCCTTCCATATCCTATTGCCCACCCCTAAGCCTTCGTTCGACCCTCATATTGACTTACCATACATTGAAACTGAGAAGTCCGAGGCTATTAAAAGGCCTATAAGCAGAAAACCTAAGGAAAACCCTACTGCTAATGCTAAGGGTAAAAAGAACACTAGGCTCATACCAAGTATGGCTAGAACCAAACCTAAACCCTCTGCTGAGTCAAAGCCTATAATCCTTAGTGAGGATTCCGACTCGTACATAGAACATTTTTTAGCCGATGAGTATCCTTACTCATAGGGTTTATGCCCAGATCCACCGTATGATTTCGTGACAAATCTTCCCCCCTGCCTAAGGAATAATCTTGGCTACCCTGGTATTAAATTGCCTAACGAAACCCTCAGCCATATGTCCAAACCCTCGCCTGCTCTTACGAAACCTGAACAACCTTCATGTGACCAATGCGAGTTATGGTTGGAACGATACTACATTGATGTCCCCCTACTCCAATCGAAAATTCAATCGCTGGAGGATCAAATTGCAGTATTAACCAGCCAAAGAGACCAGCTCCAAGAAACTGATAAGAAGCAGAAGACAACAGGCTCTATCCTTTTCAAGAATGTTGAATCGGCCATAGCCGTTATCAACTCTAAATTGTCGTGACCAAGCCAACTGCTCACATGTATGAATTTCAAAATTTTTTTAGTTTTGTGAGTCACCATGAGTAATATAGTATTTGAAATTTGATCTTCGAATAGCTCTGTTTGTATTTCAAAATAGCTTTCGCATAATGTGTTCATCCTGTATATTGTGTTGCTTTGCTAAAATAGATGGAATTTCCTTTTAAATACACAATTTGATCATTCCCAGTATAGCCATCGATAGATTTTCATTAGATTTTAATGGTTTTCATTTGGATTTGATTTGTTGGTTTGCCCAATTGAGTTAATGAAACTGATCGTTTGCTTTCAATTGAATTCATTATGTATCTACTCTGAATAGGAAGTTTTTTTCACACTCAATTTAGAATGCGATCATGTTTGGATTTGATTTCGTTATGGTTTGCATACTGTGATTGGTAAACGATTTCAATGATTTTGGTTGTTACAATATGTTATGTCATGTAATCTTATAAGATCGGGAATACCACTCTGTTCGATTTAATTTGGAAAGAACGAATCTGTTTTTATAAAATAGTTCTCTCATTTAAGTCTGTGCAAATGTGCTCGAATCATGGAATGGATTTGATTCATGACAAATATGATAAACCCTAGCCGATTGATTTTCCTGATTGGATTGTTGTTAGATTCGTATCATAAATCAATGTTCTATTTGATTTTGATTTGTAAAACGAGTTGGTTAAATCCAGATTGACGATTGGTATATATGTTAAATCCGGTTATAATTCGTTTCAAAGAAATGATTTTGATCAGGGTAAATCGATCTTGTCGGTCCATTTGGCTAATAACAAACGATCAGACATTTGTTACGAAATCTGTTACTAATTGATTGATCCTGTTATGATTTCGTTTATGGACAGTTACACGCCAGTATTGGTTTAATTCGCTTATGGTTTAAATCGTTTGCTATGTCGTTACAGCTATAACGATTGGAAGATGATTTTGTTTGGATTCGATCATATCTCCTGTTTAACCATTACTTATGATTCGTTTTGATTACATCGGTTTCAATTGGATATCAAACGATTTCATAACTGTTGATTATTATTCTGTTCATTCAATTTTGTGGTAACAAGAAACATAATACACCTATCTCTGTATTCGGTTGAATGATTTTGATCCCATTTGATTTCGAATGGTATAACAATTTAAAATTGAATAATTCGTTTTCAAATAGTGATTGGATGATAATTGAATTTAATTTCCTTAAAAGATTTTCAATCGATTTTAATATTGATTCTATGTCTTATTTAGACCAGCTATAGAATCAGAGGATTATGTAGCCAGTCTATAGGATTAGATTTTTATCATTTTGTTAATAACGAATCCTTCTAACTTGTTTATTTTTGGCCCTTTTCAGGTAAATTTGAATTGCATGGGACATGTTGGGCATTCTAGGGGATATTTGTGTGTTTAGTTTTATTATAGTTTCCTAGTTTAGTTAGATTTGGGATATCCTCCCAGATTTATGTAAATAGTTTTGATAACTTCCATAGGGAGGTTTTACCCTATGGAAAAACTTATAAATACTTATTATTTTTTGTAATAAGGATCATCCTTGCTTGTGGGAGAACCAGGATTATGGATATCTAATACAAACTGAGACAAAAGTTGATGTTCTTCTACATCTTTCGCTTTCATAATATCAATCTTTTGTTTCATGTTTATGTTTATCAATTTGCATCAGATTAGTGACTACTTTAGCTATCATAGTATTTTGCAGAGTGATATGTATTGATTAATGTTTCATCTATATCTGATTTCTTCCATTACCTAAAAATACAACAATTACTTGATTTAGTTTATGAATGACAGATTTCTCTTCTTCATCAATTGAATTACTTTGTATAAGTCTTTGCATACAAGTTTACCTAATTGTGGAGATTTATAAATTATATGATTGTTGTGATTTTTATGTCTTATTTGTCCTGTAAACCAACTTAAGGAGAACTGCAGCTATTTTTTACGATAAGCTTCCAAATTATTCGGTGCGGGTTTCCTCCCTCCGATCAGCTTAGAAGATCATCATACACAGGACAAATCTGGAGCATTTCTCCAGGTCAGTTCATAATTTATTTTCGTTAGTTTAGTATAATATTAAGATTTTAGTTAGTTATATTTGTGGTTTAGATTAGTGTTTTAGTTAAGTTATTTTTCTGTTTTATTTCTTGTTCATAAAATTACAAAAATTAAAAACATATTCCTCTGTCTTAGGGTAGAATACTAATGAGTTTTTTAGGTTTTATTTAAATCTGTAAATTGTGGATATTGTACATTTTGTGAATAAGTTATATTTCGGTTAGTAGTTAGTATAGTAGTAGTTAGTAGATTGTATATATAGAATAGTTAGATTAGTTTAGTTTGTTTTAATAATTAGTTTTAGTTTAGTTTGTTTAATAGTTAGTTTTAGTTAGATTAGTTTATTAGTTTGTTTTATATTTTTTTTAGTTAGTTTAGTTAGTTTAGAATAGTTTTTCCTTTTTGTTTTCTTAGGACCTTAGATCGGCTAACGGAGCTGCTAAACCCGTCAAGGTGGTTCATCCCAAACGGCTTGGGTTATTAGATAACCCCGGACCAGTTCCACTCTCTCAGTTGACGGACGGTCGATTCCGCCCGTCAACAGGATGTTGAACATCATTGGCTCCTTTGCGAGGCCATCTAGTGGTCTCTTGGAACTTTGGATTCTAATAAACTAGTTGAGTTTGATAACACGTTAAGGGGTCAATATTTAAAATGGTATATGAAATCCATCTAACCTGATAATCCCCAAGGGAAACCATTTCCTTTACGATAGGTCAAAATGTTTTTATATCTAAAGTTAAACTACCCCAATTGGAGAAAAACTTTCTTTCTGAACTATGAGAAATCAAAAAAAGAGATGGGGAATCGACCTGGGAGTATAAAAAAAGATTCAAATATGTGATACGGAAATTGGCCAACCCAATTCATGAAGACCACCCATGGGAATCATTCATTGAAGGAATTTTACCATTAACTCGGATTCCATTAACCAAATAGTAGATAACTACATTGGTTAAATCCATAGAACAAGCCATGAAAATTTAGGTGATGGAGGGATATCCTGGAAGCTTATGGGTAATAATACCACCAGATGATTATAGTATTACAAAAATGGAAGGCCAAATTTATTCCTTGAATGATAAGATTCAAGAATTGACTATTCCTAGGGAAACCTGCCCTCAAGTTTGTTGTATTGGTTTCTACACTTAGGGGAATATGGTGACAAAAAATCCCATAATGAGGGACGAAATAACCCCTCCACAATTGACGACTCCTCTACCAATTAGATCATCTAGAGGAGTTGCACAAGTTGCATCTACAACACCATTTCATGGCCCAGTACAATACCATGCCTTCCCAAACCATCAAAATAATTAGAATAATGACTACTGTGAAATTTTCCAAATCGATGGGCATCCCCCTCAACATTTCCTAATCCTACAAAAGTAAACCCCTATCCTGAACACAGTCTAATTTGAGTTCTATGAATCCCATACTCAAACCACCAAATAGTGTCGATCTCTATATGCACTTTCAGATAGGCTAGATCGGTCTACATTTAGGGTTGATGAAACTCCTCAATAATTTGGAGGAGGACATATAGGTGGTGGAGGTTTTAGAGGTGGATAAACTTGTGGAAGAGGATCAATGTGTTGTTATAATTTTGATGAGAAGGAACATCTCGCTAGATATTTTCCTCTTCCAATATGTCCTCATTGTGCCCACTATAGAAACAACACACATACCACTAAGGATTTCCCTAAATTGATCGTGAAGTGGGAGGATCACGCAAGGTAGTGAGACACCAATTTGATAAAATCAGATCCTCGACCTTTCACTGAGGAAAAATCTCCCAATATTAATATTTTTACTAGAGGAGGAACAAGGAATGGTGTTGATGTTGATAAATCAACTCAAGGAAAGATCCACAAGGAGGTACCAGAAGATGTTACATATGAGACCCATGAAAAAAAAAAATTAAGGATGTTTTTGAGATATTTTGACAGGTTTGTAATATTGCAATACTAATACCTGCAGATTTGATCCATGAGCATCACCCTAATCTCTCGGAAACTTGTGTGGCTTGGAAATATTCTCTAGCATGACCCTAGCAGACTATTGAATTATGGTTCCACTTACTTTCTTATATTTTGGAATATGAGAAACTCACCAAGGAGTTGTGGAACAAGCTCAAGGGGATTTTAGAGATTGAAATGAACCCAAAAGAGTTGATTGTTTATCATATTCCCAAAATACATACAGGTAGAATACAAATAAGGAAGTAGATATATGGATGGGAATTTAGACTAAATACTCACATTCCCAACTACGAAATTAATTATTTTATGTTATATTTTGGGTCTAGCATCAACATCCTATCGAAGAAAACATAGGAATCCATGCATAAGCCCAAGCTGGTCTATGATCCCATTTTTTTGCAGATGGCCAATCAATATTTCATTTATCCTATTGGGAGGTTGAAAAATATTGAAGTGGACTTAGATGGAGTCAATAAAATGGGCAACTTCAAGTTTATAGAAATCATGGGTGAGAAGGAACCATACCCATCTTTTTTGGGTATCGACTAGGATTGTGATAATTACGATGTTATAGATTTTAAGAAGGAACTCATGACCTTTGAATCAGATGGTATGAAAGTAACCCAACCACTAGATCCTTACCAAGGTCCCCACTATACGGATCTGGTAGAGGGGAATATGGAAGAGGATACATTGGACCACATATATACTTTGACTATAGGGAACTGAGTGGATTAGATTAACTTGAATACAGATGTTTTAGTAAGCTCGCATAGTATTCAATCTGCACAAGAATATTCCAAGGTCGCTTTTGATGACTCGAAAAAAGGAAGATATGAGAACGTCTCATGATGCTGAATGACTATCAAATTGTCTAGGTGGATTGGGTCAAAGTTTAGAGACTACCTTGTATATGATGGAACTTCATATTTATGTAGCTTTTTGGTTGTGTTAGAGGATAAAGTTGTTCGAGAGAAAATAATTCCTCTACTTGATGTTATGTTAAGATCCTCTTCAATGAGATGGTGGGCCACCCACAAGGGTACTTTATATTCTTGGAACAAATCAAATCATGTGATCCATCATCACTTTATTCCCCCTTCACAACTTACTTTATTGAATTTGAAACAGTTAGTTTTGGAATTATATGATGGGCTTTCAGATCCAAGGGAGCATGTTGCGCACTATATTCAGGTATGGAAAGTTGTGAAATTGCCTTTTCAATTGTGGGTATATTAGTTTATTCATTCCTTTGGACAAATTCATTCTTCTTGTTATATACATGAGGAAGCTTGACGCTAAACTGATTGTTGGAAAATCCTTCAACAATATTTTTGTCAAGACTTCTTATTCTTAGGTAAGCCCCCTGAAATCATTGTAGATTTGCAATATATTAAGAAAATACTTTTTGTTGATCAAGTTAACACTATATATCCTCCTAATTTATATTCTGAACATGAGTACCTCATTCATCATATTCTTTACCCATCCTCTACTTGACTACCTATAGTTTGTCTTACTGTTGATAGAGACCCAAAAGATCTTGATGACCTTAAGAAACTTAGGCATTTGAAATTTCAGAAATATGAAGGGGCTAGAGGGGTTGAAAATACTATACCAGAGGTTGTTAGTAGTTTCTATACCAAACCGATGAAGTTTTGGAAATTCAATATAGGAATTGATGATCATCCTAATCTAACATCCATTGGAGATTATTGGGATGAGAAAACCGTGATAGAGATATAGGCTCTATTGCGGGAATATGAGGATTTGTTTCCTACAAACTTTTTCCGAATTAAAAGGTATTAAGGGATATTTAGGGGAGATGAGGATAGAGTTAAATACTAAATCAATACTAGTCAAGCATAGGCCATATCGTCTAAATACATGAGTCAAAGAAAAATTTAAGAAGGATATTGATAGGATGCTAACAACTAGGCTGATTTTTCCTATAGATAAGGTAGAATGGATTAGTCCTATCATGAAACAAATCAATAAAGGTACGTATAATATATGAGTTTGTGAGGATTACAGAAGTTTGAACTCTACTTGTGTACATGACCCCTTTCTGACCCCATTTAGTTATGAGGTATTGGATCAAGTAGCGGGAAATGAGGCATATTATTTTACAGATGGGTTCTTCGAATATTACTAGGTTTGAAGCACCGAGGAAGAGAAGAAGAATACTAATTTTACTACTGAGTGGGAATAATTTGCATATAATATTATTCCTTTTGGGCTTAATATTGCTCCAGTAGTGTTTTCTACGATAGTCATTGCAACATTCCATGATTTCAATCACATGTTTCTTGAGGTCTACCTGGATTATTGGACTGTATATAGCTTACTTAAAGAGAACATTAGGTTATTATGATTGATGTTAGACCATTGTAGATAGACAAAAATTTCCCTTAATCTGAGAAAGTGTATTTTTTGTGTCCCATTTTGGAATCTACTAGGTCATATTGTTTGTAGGGAAAAAGAGTTGGTAGATCCTCTAAAAACTGAAGTTATTCTTAATATACCTCCCCCTAACTCTGCCAAGTAGTTGAAAATGAACCTAGGAAATATGAGAGAGATATTACAACTAATTTATCAGGGTTTATATGAGCATAAAATCACCTTTGGAACAACTTCTCAAGAAATATGAAGGGTTTCGTTGGAATCAGATCTGTTATAAAGTATTTGACCTGCTAAAAGAGAAGTTTATCACTACACCGATTCTGACTTATCCTAACTGGAAAATTGAATTTCATGTACATATCGATGTCTCTGCAGTTGTGCTTGGAGCTATTCTTTTCCAACTGAGGGAAGGGAACTTGGACCATCCTATATACTTTTCTAGTTGAAACTTTCCCAAGATGAATGCAAATACACCACACTTGAGAGAGAAGGTTTGGATATCGGGTATGCTTTACAAAATTTTAGGCATTATTTTATTGGAAGTCATTTTAAGTTTCTTATTGACCATTTTTCTTTGAAGTATTTGGTGAGAAAACCTATGTTAGAAGGTCACATTTGTATGTCGTTGCTATTGTTTCAGGAGTTATCTTTTGAGGTCATTGTTAATCCCGATAAGTTAAATGTCGAGCCACATCACTTATATTTCATAGAGTCATGAGAAAGTGATGGACCTGTAAATGACCAACTTTGAGATGTAGAGCAATTCCATATTGAGTCCATTCCTGATTATCTGTCGTATTTTTCCCTAATCTTGACTACTAGTACTATTCCAAGAGGATATTCCATGACTCAAAAGAGGCACCTAGTGGTTCATACAATGTATTATCAATTGATTGTAGGCCAAATCTACAAATTGAGATTGGATAATATATTACAACATTGTGTTATTGACCATGAAAGACATTATATTCTATGGGAATGTCACAGTGGATTTGTGGGAGGACACATTGGAAGAAAGATGATTGCTAAAATGATATTATAGGTACGACTATGGTGGACTATAGTTTTTAAAGATCCTAAGGAAAATGCTTATGTTTGTGATGTATGTCATAGAGTGGTAAAACCATCATGCCACAATGAGTTTCCTCTGCACCATGTTTGTTCACTATAATATTTTGATAAATGGGTTGTTAATTTCATCGGTCTGATAAAATCAACAACCCATTTCTCAAAATATTGTAGTGCACAAACATGGTGCAAAGGGAAGTCATCGTTGCATGATGGTTTTACCACTCTCTAACATTGCAGGAATTCAAGGGCCATATACATAGTTTCCACAACTAACAACCTAACTTGTTGGGATGAATAAAAGATTTTTCAGGATTGTTCTATGGCCACTGCAACATGGCTTATTTTTTATAATGTTATTACCAGGTTTGGTTGTCCTTGAAGCTTGATTAGTGGCCAAGGATATCACTTTCTCAGTGATACTATAACGACCCTTACTAGAGAAATTTTTATCAGCATCATAAGAGAAGTCCCTACCATCTACAGGATAACATAATAATGTAAATGTTTAATAAAATCTTGAAGATGGGGCTGACTAAGATTTTTTATGCAAAATAGGATGACCAGGATGAGTGGGTTCCAGCTGTGTTATGGGTGTATAGGACTACCAAAAAGAACTTTAACAAGTATACCCCACTTCAATTAGTATATGGTTGAGAGGAAGTTGTGCTAGTTGAGTTTCTCATCCCAAGTCTATTGATTGTGCGAGCTATCCAAATGACTGAGGATGAATCCATCACTGCATGGGTGGAGGCACAGTTGGAACTTGAGGAAGCTAGGTTCTTAGCATATTTTCATCTGACTAGGGAGAAAGCCCGATAAAATTGTTGACATGATCGACATACAAAGAGTAATTCATTTGTGCAAGGTGACTTAGTTCTCTTATATGACAACAAGTATCAGAAACATTTGGGAAATATCCAAATGCATTGGACTGGTCCTTTTATAGTTGCAGAAATCTGTGAATCTATCATTGTCAAATTAGTGCAACTCAATGGAATTATTCGACCTAGTTGGCTGAATGGTGCACACCTGAAGCCCTATCTATCTGTTGCATAATTAAATTTTCTTTATGATCTTGGTTCTGGGAGTGTGTTAGTAAGTAGGATTTCCATTTATATATCTACTTCATTTTCTGTCAATAAATAGTGATGTGTTCTATTTTTACATGTCTTAGTGCCTCATTGTCCTATCCAATCCATCCAACTCGGATATTCACTTTGTGGTCAGGGAGGTTGCAATGACATCATCTCATACTTAATGCTGCTAAAATTTTAATTTTATGCCCTTGTATCATCACATGGTTTGTTAAAAGTTGTTATCACCTTTTTACCCATCATTATGTCTCTTCTTGTCATAGTCACTTAAATATTGACAACTATTTTTCCTTTCTTCGGTTCACTGTCAATGTGGTTAGTACTTTATTGAGTTACTCTAATGCCCCATTACCAATGGTTTTCTTATGTGTGTACTCACCAAAATCAAGTTATGGATTTTCCCCACTCGAAGGATTTAGTCGATGTTAATGCCTACTATTTTCACCTTTCATCATTTGATGTATGGTTGTCACGTCACTTTTTGTATATGGCCTATAAACTTGCCTTTTCTCAACAGGACAACTTGGACCATTTTATCAACGACACCACAAGGATCCTCTCACAAGAGCCAAATCCATGTTGGAAAATGAGGGAAGGATAAACAAATATACAAAGGAATATATTTCATTTGGCTGATGGATACACTAATACTTCGACAAAATTGTTGGTAATTGATAAGATAGAACACACAGCCACATGAACCCTATAATATTTACATATTTTGGAATACGCAAAAAACCCTATCAAGCCTTCAACCATATTCATTGACTAGAGTCAAGTTCCTTTATAAGGAATTCAAAATAACAGAGAAATCCCATCTTGCAAGAGTTAGCCTAGAAAACTACACGCTACGTTGATGATGAACGTCATAGACGATGACCCACCTGATCCAAACCTGCATAAGGGATAATCCAATGAGCCATGTTGGATACAGACATCAGGAGAAGGTGTTCACCATCACTTCAAGGAATAAATGTCCCTCTTAGACACCCTTAGCTCAATCCCAACAATAAAGGGGAATTCTAGAATCATCTTGTTGGCCCTTTACCAAGTTTTGGGATATTCTTGATCATATGGACCTATGTTGGGACTTCGACAACCTGTCAAAGGAGGAGCGCAATATGAAGCGGAGATCAAGGGATCTCAACCCACTTTTGGGCCCTTTTGGGGTTTTGGGGGATAATGTAACGCCATTAGGATGTCAGCCCATGGGTTTTACCCATGTTTAGGCCTATTTTGTAAAGTATATATAGAAGGCTAGGAAATGTAAAAATAAAACTAGTAGGCCAGTAAGCTAAGTACTAAAGGCTAAGTGCTAGTGTGAATTGTAAGGGCTTTGTGCATTCTGTGCAATATTGTAGAAGGCCTTGTGTTGTAATGCAAGGAAGGAGGATCTAGTGAGCTACGCAGATCTTTTGTCTTATGAAGAGTAAGGGTTTTGAGGCTTTGTGCTTGTAACCAATTGACTGAAGACTATAAAGAAGAAGGTTGGTGGAAGTAGCCCTAGGGTGGGGCTGAACCACATAAATCCCATGTTATGATGCTTTGTGCTTTGCCTTATGTGATTTACATGGTATTTGCTATGTGCTTGGATGTATTTAGATAAATATACTTATGCTTTGTGCTTTTTAGATGTGAGAATGTTAGATCTAATCTATATGGTTATATTTAGTGCTTGATCTACTCAATCTGATCTATTTTCCTATTCTAAGTGCTTGAATATAGTAGATTAGTGTGAGTATTGCAAAGATCTGTTCTATTAGTGAAGTGGATATTGCTTGCATATTAAGGAACTGAGTGTTGAGTGCTTTATTAAGTGTTATAATCATAGATCTGTGTCCCAGCTAAGGTTGTAAACACCTGAGTCTTGAAACCACCCCTTCCTCTACCTCGGGTGAGACTTCATCTTCTTCACAGGTGTTGTTGAAAGGGGTGGTATTTAGGGCTTTGTTGGTGCGTTGTTGTAGCGTTGAACCCTGGGTCTGCCCATGTGCCAAAAAATGGTTTCGTTGTCGGGACCTAAAACTGTGATTGCTAGGAACTGAGAAAGAAGAAGCTTTGTGCAAAGATTCATCCTAAAATTGTGGAAGCTTTGTGCATAGATCTGTGCCCTAGCGCGCAATATTCTACTTGATTTATAAATCTATGTGCTAAAGAAAGAATCTCGATCTGAAGAAAGGAGACCCAATTTGAAGAAAAGAGGTAAGATCCGGAAGCTTTGTGCTCTAAGAAAGGTAAAAGTGAGAATTTTTTATTAAAAGAGGTAAGATATGCAAGCCCTATACTTCGATAAAGGTAAGAATAGTGAAATTTTTTAGATATGAAAGCTTTGTGCTCTGTAGAAGTAAGATAAGTGAAAATTTTTGTTTCTAGAGTATGGATCTAGGTATGATTGATAGGATCTGTCCTAGCTTGAAAACTAGGGTATTAATAGATGAAAGAAGATTTGATATGAGTAGATCTAATAAGAATAGTGAACAATATGTTATACCTATGCATAGAAAGAATGTTTGGACTAACGAGTGGACGCAAGATCCTAGAAAGAATTTGTTGCAGGTTAGTTACCATGATCCTAGTGCGCAGTATATTAGAGGTTGGGGATGATTTATAATATAGAGAGGATTAACCCTTTGTTATAGTTGTAGAAGACTAGGACATCTGGCTAAGGAATTCCCTGGTGGAAGACCTAGTTGCCTCTATTGTAAGGCTCTAGACCATGAACTATTGGATTTCTCTAGAATGATTGCTACGATTGAAAGAATGAATTTGAATCAAGAGAACCCTAAGGAAGATCCAAAAAATGAGATTATGGAAGAATAAGAGAAAGGATCTGAGAAAGCATTGCTACAAATGAAAGAAACCTGAATAACCACCGACATGTCAGAATATCATATATCTTTAAAGGAAAAGAATGCATCAAAGAAAGAATAGGAGACTTTGACGTTGATTATGTTCTAGATGAGGAAACATAGGTGAGTGTCATGACTGAGAGGACTTGGGAAGATATAGGGAGGCCTGGTATGACTCCCTCATTAGGAGGAATAGGGTTACTCAAAGGGAAATTGGTAAACCTGTGTGGAAGGCTCACCCAGATACCTATGACTGTCAATGGAACTTCGACAGAGGAAGATTTTGAGATTATTAAATTTGTTGAAGACCGCGCCCTGTTTACCATGTTAATAGAAAAACCTTGGATTGATAGAGATCAAGCCAGATGAAATAAATAATAAGAAGTCTTGGAGAAGAAGAAACACAAGTTAAAATATTTCATGACCAGAAGGATCGCACACTTGATCGAAGAACAAGAGAACAGATCAAAGCTATTTAACACTAGAAACCCATATGTTGAAGCTGCAAGAACATTAGAAGACTCACAGGAGACTGAAGTACCTATCTTGGATAAGAAGAGGTGTTACCCCTGAGTCCTAGGAGAGAATCTCAACAATGTGAAGTAACTAAGGCCATAGAAGATAAGAATCATAATGGAAAATGAACTACCGAGACGAAGCTCACTAGAAAGAAGGATAGAAAGAAAAGTAAGAAAATAGATAAGTTGTAGAAGGTTCCAAAGGGAACTTCACAGACAAATAATCTGTAGAATTGGAGCTTCCCCAGAATATCATAACAACAACACATGGCACTTTTCCATGGCTAAGCAATATAGCCATTGGGGATAGTATAACTGTTCGATCGACGCTCCGAACTGGCAGAAAGGCAATAAATTTTTGTCATCAGACCATTAGACCATGCCATAATGGATCAAACAAGAGTTAATGGAGGCTCATAACCATTGCAAGTGAACCGTTGTCAAGTTACCTATTTATCTCATCGCACCATGCACCGAGAACACTTTTTTAAACTGAGAATTTTGATCCCATAGACTAAGTTGCTATTGTATACAGTGATCATTGTGCTCTTGCTGATTATTATAGTGCAGTGTCTAAGATAACTTGACCCAATATTATTAATCATGAGCATGGATGTCTTATGAGATCACTACAGTTGAAGAATCATTAACAAAAGTACTCCTCAACTTGATGACTAAGAGAGTCATGTCGATGTCTGAAGGTATCCATGATTCATCTACAAGGGCCATGCAAGCATCTCCATCCACTTCTTGAGCCGGACCATCGTGACCAGTAGATGAAAAGTGAACTAAGCACAAAGACGATATCACGCATGACAAGATGATTCCGAGTATTTTACCTGCCTATCTACCACCTCTGAGCAACGCAATCAATCAAGACAGTGTGCCCAGAGAGTTTGATTACGCTTTGGTCACTACGTACCTCCCAAAATGGATACACATAGTGCGTGCAGACCAAGATACGATCGTAGTGTTGAAGTTTAGCGACTTCAACCTCGGTGAAAAGAAGGTATATAACATGCTTGACCCACATAAATATCTGACCAAGACCAAAGGAAATAACTTGAAGATCGTTCCCCAGTCATGGACCATGAACCTCACACAGTCCACACTGCTCAATGTCATGAATATTCCTCACTTCGGAAGGAACCAAGCAGTGAATGCATGCGTCAAACTGCTATTGTCCTGCTAACATGGTAGATATTTATGGTTAAACCACCGTATCATAGTGGACCTAACATTGATCAGTTGGATCATAGGGCTAAGCATGCAAGGCCCTGACCAACATGATTTCTACCCTCGAAAATCCATGGATCACGCTCTTGCACAAAATATTAAAGACACTTATGGAGATGTTGAGAAGGGAACATGAGGATATAAGGTAGCCTCTATCCAGAGTGGCGCAGTGTGCCTTTCCTGTCAATTGATCGCAGGAAAGTTGGTTCACAAGAACCAACCCACCCAAGTGACTGGATTTGTAGTCGACCTTGCACGGAAGTGCGCAAAGGGCCTACAAATGAATTGGGTGAAGTACCTCGTGAACCAGTTGGAACTGGACTGCAAGGAAGCACAAGATCAGGGATATGAATTCCACTTCAGTTGGCTTCTTATACTGATCGCATTCATCACATAGGAGATGCTGGAAGGTGCGACCTTCCCGAACATCGAGCCCTTTGAACCTTTGTCTGCGAAGTTCAGTACGCTATGGTACTCTAGCAACATGAACAAGCAATGGCATTTGAATGACATGCTCCACACTTATTACAACCAATTGAAGACAACCATCCAGTCTGAGCTACGTATAACCCATAACACTCTCCACCGTTTCATACCTTTAATGAAGTTCAATTTGGACCACCATTTCATCTATATCACAACGCGAGCTGAAAAACACAAGGAACAACTGCAATCTTACTACAAGTTGACAGAGGAGGACTTGGAGGAGATCACCAAGGACTGGTCAACAGACCTCCTCATTCCAGTAGACCCTGCGGAAATGTCTGACTTAGACAGTCCAGAAGCAGTGCATGATACACCTGGACCTAGAAAGATAAATAAGACCTAAGAGGTCCATGATTTAGATAGGGCATCCATGAAGATCGCTTCCATCTCAACAAAGCAAGGAGGATATGGTGGAGAGATAAATGGCATAGAAGTTGAACAGAAGAAAGGAGAAGTTACACCGCCTAGAGACGAGGAGGACCCCTTGAAAAAAATGAAGGTTTCACCTCCAAAACCTTCTTCAAGGAAGAAATCAAAAGCACCTATGACTAAAATGCATACCACCCTCAACTCAGACGACTTTGACTTCATCGTCGCAGCACTAAATGATGCTTCAATGGAGATAGCAGAAAATCAAGAAGCTCAGTAGGAAGAGATATACAGTCTGATCAAGGTTAAACTCTAAGGGATGCAGCAGGAACTACAGTCCATCTGCATAGTTTCCACTATGCCTCCACCACTGGGAACACTAGAATTGGGATATGAGCCATCTCAACTTCACCAGATCATTGATATAGTCGAAGCTCTCCTTCGACGAGCACATAAGGAGACAACGTAAGCCACCCAGGCTTTATCACAAGCATAGGAAGGCCTTCTATAGCAGCGTAGTACTGCAGAGTGAGAGAAGCTCACCCTCTAGGTACATTTCGATGAAGGAAAATCTCAGCTGCATAAAGAAAAGGAATAGTTTCTCACAGAGAAACTCCAAGTAAAGGAAAGGGTCACCAGAGCACTTCGCTCTATGACAGTCATTGAAGTAAAGGCTGAAGAGAGAATTTTGCAACATGTGGAACAACTTGAAGACGTAATTTAGCAATTACAACAACGTATAACAGACTTGGAAATCCACACTATGCTCAAGACCCCTCAAGATTTAAGAGACCAAAGGGAAGCAACTGCTCACAACGTAGTTTACAGACTACAAGCTCTTTCCTTGGAGTGCAAGAAACTGAGTAACCATAGCGCCCAAAGATATGAAAACCTCACTGAGAACCCATAGTTACAAGCACTAGAGTCATAGCTCTAGGAAGCAAAGCAACATGTAGACACACTACAGGCGCAGCTAAAAGTTTTGTTAGTTGTAGACAAAATGAAGAGGTCTCATGAGAAACACATAGCCCAGCATCAGATCCATACGATCCAGAGAAAAGTTATGGAAGTTAATCAATGACTCCAACCTGTGCAAGATAAGGCATGTCAATTGTTTACAGAGGTTGAAAGATGAGGAGTAGAGATCAAACAAGTCGTTAATGCAACAGAACAACACCTAGAAGGGCCAGTAAATGACACAGTGATCCAGGAGTTCACTAAGCAAGAGGTCGTTGCATAGCAGTAGGTTGAAGCAGCTCGAGCCAAGCTTGAGGCCTTCGAAGAAGAAATTATTAGACCAGAGTGACTCGGGATGAGTCACAGGTGAGTGTTGGGGGACTGTTGGCCCTTGACCAAGTTTTGGGAGATTCTTGGTCATATTGACCTATGTTGGGACTTCGACAACCTGTTGAAGGAGGAGCACAAGATGAAGTGGAGATCAAGGGATCTCAGACCACTTTTTGTCCCTTTTTGGGTTTTGGGGGATAATGTAACGGGATTGGGATGTTGGCTACTAGTCTCCAGTAGATCCAAATTAGATGATCATTTGTTGTTTCACCAAAAGGGTTCAGAGAACTGTTATTTCTGCCAAAAGGGCATCCTTTCTCAAGATGAGTCTTCAGGTAAACCTCCAGTGAAACATATTCCTTCTGCTTATAAAAACTTCAGAACCTACCAGTCCAAAGTTGAACACAATGGACAACATTTTGATTGTTTTGAATGTCAATAAGTCGCAGTCCCTCTTATCAAGATGATAAAATATACTTTTTCCTAGAGGAGACAAAGACAAGTCTGCCACATTACCTCAAAGAATTCTTGGACCAGGGAATCATACTCCCTCTTTCAAAAATAACTTAGTAGCAGACCTAGACTTTATTCAATATAGAAAAGAAGATGCTGAGAAATCTCAAGATGTTGTGAGGTTACAGAATTATGCAAACTATCAATCTGTCTGTCTTGCTCAAAATTTGGATGATATGGCACAAGACATCATGCAGACCAAATCACACATGAATGGTCTACATTCTGAGATTGATAATCTTGAACAAAATCAAGAGACTCTCAAATCCCAACTTGTACATATTTTAGAGAAATTAGATATAATTCAGACTGCAATACATAGATTGAAAGAATCTTATGATAAGGAGAAAGCCCCTTCATCTCCTATCAAATACGATGAGCTAGAAAAGAAAGCTTCTTACAAATGGTTTGGAACAACTTCTGCTTCTAACAAAGATAAAAAATATTTAACTTTGAATCAACTAGCTACAGAAATGGCTAATCCTGTTCTTTTAAGGATAGCTCAAGTTGTCTTGATAGCACAAGAAAAGCTAGACTTAGTCAAATCACAATTCTCTTATTTAGAAGAAAAAGTTAAATCTGAACACCAAAAGACTATCCCTCAAGTCACTTTTATAAAAGGGATAGATGAAGTTGAAAGCTCAAATGCCAATGCACCTAGATCATCTGATGATGATTCAGGAGGAAATCCTTTCCAATCTGCATGGGAGAAATGGTGCAATGCTAAATATGGTTCCAATAAAAAGGTCCCATTTGATCCAACAAATTCTTCTGAACATGTTTCTTTTAGCAGAGAAAAAATAGAACCAGCCCCAGTTTCTAATCTAAATTGCAGATCTTGTAATGAGATGATGATCATATTTCAGAAATGCCAGGCTTGGGCAAAAAATCAGAAGATGATATTTAGAAACAGAGTTGCCTGGAATGAGTTAGCCCTCAGACTAACTTGGGGATTCACTGGAAACCTCATACTCTGGTGGGACAGAGTCAATGAAGTTGATAAGCTAAGAATAATGAATCATTATAATCCAATAGAAGAGCTTATCAAAGTTGTAGTACATGAATTATATGGTAGTACTAAAATAGATTCTGAACATTATGCAGACTTGTTTATGAATCAATGACTATGTCATGTTTCTCAACTACCAGAATTTTTATGTACTATGCAGGAGCTTTTATACAAAGCTCCTGATCCAGACAATGTGGCATATCTAAGAAAATATCTTTCTGCCATGCCTGGAAAAATTCCCGATCTTGTTAGAGAAAGACTAGAAACCATGGAAATTGGTCTAGACGAGCTTTCTTTAGCAGGATTACATGAACATGTAGTCACAGCGCTATAGAAAGAATGTTTAAGAAGATAGAAAAACAAATCTGTTAAAAAACAATTAGGGTTTGAATCAAGTATCTATGATACTTTTGTTGAAACATATCACTTTGGTTGTCAGAAGCAGAATAAAAAGAAAGACTCATGTAGGAAAGACTGTGGTTGTTTTAAATGCTCTAGGGAAAACAAATTCAGTTCTTTTACAAAAACATTTATGAGAAGATTTAGTAAAAACACCCAAATACCTAGAAAAGCCTATTTTAAACACAGGCCAAGACCAACTCAATCAAGAAAAACCACTTGCTTTATCTGTAAAAACCCTGGCCACTGGTGATCAGAATCTGGACCAGGGGTCTAAAATTTGCTAAAATTTCAAAGTGCTCGAAATGCAACGAAAATGGTGCCATTGCATCCGTCTCGTTCTCCTGATTCCGGCGGTATATTTATTTTCGCAAACAGAGTCCGTATGGAGAAGATATCGCGATCTGTTCGCCGAGCCAAACAGGGAAAATTTGATGCTGACTGTACCTGTCCGTACAGTCCGTATAGGACACATGGCAGGACCGTACAACCTACATGGCATGTCCATACAGGACATGTGGCAGCTCCTGGGTGTGACACGTGTCATGCATTTTTGGCATTTTCAGAGTATGGTTTGACCAATCTGGAAGTGACACGTGTCACCACTCGAAGGGTGACACGTGGCACATGCTGACGTCAGCATCCTGCGTGTCCCAGTGACGTGGCAGTTGAGTTGGAAGTGCTGACATGGCGGTTTGTGGTTCGTTGGCAGTTGGACGAATTATATTTGGACACGTGGTATAGTGTGGACGAATGAAAAGGTGCCACGTGGCCCAATGAAGGGCTGCCACGTGGCACCCTGGGTTTGACTAATTGGTCATTTAAAATTTCTATGGAGGCCGCGAGGTTCGACCCCCAGACCTCCCCATCGGTAAGCACTTTAACAAAGTGCGCCATGCCAATAGTCCACGCGTCAAGGCTTGTTTGATATACGGATGTTAGTATATTTCAATTGCATTTTTGTATAGTGTGGTCGGGGGACCGGCCGGGGCTAAGCCCCGACCCCTGGTTTTATGCCTTTACACACGACCAACACTTATATTAAATGGAGCGCGGGAGTTTGGTTTTGTGGGTCTATACAATGGCGCGTTTGGGGTTTACCCCATGGTTTTTATTTAACACATATGACCACTATACAGTGGCTTGTGCGCGTGGGGTTGTGGTTTAAAACCCATGGTTATATGCTGGGACATATGACCTGTTTCTCCACCAAATGGCACGCGGATTTTATATTTGGGTTTTGTGTATGTTTAAAACGGTCATACAACTTAATGCGCCCGCCACATGGCAAACCCTGGTTTAACAAGAGAACGGTTAGCCTTTTTGCGCGGGGAACGTGGCCATATGGTCCCCCCATGCGCCCAACACCTCCGACTTGGAGGGCTTGAGTTCCGTTAACGGTTCTACATTTTGGTGCATTTTGCGGGATGCACGTGTGCTGGGTTTATGCACACGAAAACGCTCAGGAGCTAGGTTGAGACTTCACAGAGGTGCAGAATGGCGAACAGGTAACAGAGCTTGAAGGGAAAAAATGGCAGAGGTCATAACTTTTGGAGTTTTTGACCAAATCAGGAGCTGTAAAAGCCCAGCTAGGGGTTTTTGGACGTCTTGAGTCCATTGGAACCATTTTCACAGGCATTTGAAGATCCCATTTGCAGGTTTTTCACATTTGAAGTTTTAGGAAGCTTCAGGAGCCTTAAAGCCCTCGTTGTTTGAGGCATTGCTCAGATGAGAACATATCCATTTGTTGAGACTGAATAGTCATTCTTGACTGTTTATTATGCTCTGAACCCATTGGGATAAGTTTCAGATCCATTGGAGGACTTTTACAGTTGTTTTTGCCTCATTGAAGCTCATTTTGGGAAGCTTGGAGGTCACATGTAGAAGAGGTCATTGTTGGATGAGCCATTGTCCATTTTCAGAGTTGTAACAGTCAATTTTGGGGTTTTTATGTATTCTGAACCCAATGGTACAATCTGTAAATCCATTGGAGTTGAGAAGCAGCTTGTAAAAGAACATTTGACAAATTAATCCCAGAGAGCCAAGTCCATTGAAGGAGGCTCAAGGAGACGTAGCCCAGAGAGGGGTGAACTCCTTTATCATCTTTCTATTGTTGTGAGTTTGCTGTGTTATTTGCCGCACTTTATATTGTTGTGTATTGATTTATATCACATAAATAATCTTTTAAAAGAACTTTTCTTCACACATATACATTGACAAGAAGGACCAAGAACTTAACACATAAACCCTCTTGCACATTTTAACACATGAAGCAAGGTCCTGTTAAGATTTATTTTTATGAGGTAGAGGGTGCTTGCATAGCATAACAAGTCAGCCTTCTATTTTCAGATCAACTGGGCTTCTTAGTTTCCTCTGCATCAGAAAACCAAATTTCAAGCGAAGATAATGGATCTCTTCCAAACAGGATATGATCCTGCCAAATGGGAAATGGTTTCTGAACATTCAGATGGTGAATTTCTATCACTAACTGAGTCTGACGAATCTGATACTCCCACTGTTGACTACCAATCTGATTCTGATCAATCAAAAATCACTGATACTATGAATTTCCTCAACATCAAAATTATTTCAACCTTTTTTGACCTCCCCTCTCTTCTTCATCAGAGGTCTGTCTTAGAGAAAAAACTGAAGAGGTTAACACCTGGACAGTTTCAACTTTTAAAAAGATATCAAGCTCAGATTTCTCTTCTCTCTTCTTAAATTGCCCGACACCAGCAACCAAGAGTGGTGAATATTCAGGATTATACACCAAAATATTCTGATTTCACTTCATCTAAACCTAAAGGCAATAAGGTAGAGAAACATATCTTTACCTCTCTGAAATAAATGAGAGAAGAAGAACAGCAAGATGGTTCTCTAGATAAAACTATTTAGCATCTAGAAGAATCAATAAAAGAAAAAGAAAAAGTAATGGTTGAGTTATGGAAAAATATCAAAATGGAAAAGGAAGAGATGAACTTTCTCATGAATAAAAGAGATGAAAAATGGGAAATAGAAATGTTTGGTCATGACACAGAAATTGAAACTAGTGAGTCTAAACAAATTAATGGTTTTAAAGATAAACTAGTAATTTCTGTGTATATAAAAGTTTTAGGATATCTGCATTATACTTTAGATGCACAGCTTGATACAGGCACTATGAATTCATGTGAAAAATATGGAGCAATACCATCTTATTATTGGAAGCCTATTGACATTTCTTTCAGAGCAGTAAATAAGACTGAGATCAGAATTCAGTCTTTTTCCCCTGACTTTCCAATTATCATACAAGGAGCAAAGGTAGTTGTCAATATTTATTGCTTTGACATTGGAGCAGATATCTTGCTTGGACAAGATTTTGTAAATAGATGTTTACCATTTACAATAGGTAGCAATTCTGTATAGATTACAATTTTGGGAAAACCTATAACAGTCCCTAGTAAGTCCTCTTATGAATCAAGGATTGCAGTAAAGAAATCTCTCCCACTGATAGAAGATACTGCTGAGAAGTTAGTCCGGATCCAAAAGATAATAAACAATGCAGAAAGACATGGATTAGAATCAATTAAGGATGTTAAAGAAAAGATAGAAAAATACTGTACATCAGATCATCCTAATGCTTTTTGGACAAGGAAACAATATTTTGTCAGTCTTCCCTATAGAGAAGATTATGTTGCAAAACCACAAAAGGCCTTAGCCAACCATATGTCTCCCAGAGAAATTGAATATTGTCAGCAGGAGATAAAATAACTCCTAGAGAGAAAGCTAATAGAACCAAGCAGAAGCCCTTGGTCTTTCTCAACATTTTATGTGAATAAACATAGCGAACATAAACGAGGAAAGCCTAGAATGGTTATAAATTATAGAGATTTAAATGAAGCTCTACTTCCTATAAGATTTCCTCTTCCTTCTAAAGAATTTCTTTTCTCTAAGATTGGTAAATGAAACATCTTCAGTAAGTTTGATCTAAAGAGTGGATTCTGGAAAACAGGGATAGTTCCTAAAGATAGGTACAAAACAACTTGTGTTGTACCTAATGGACAATACCAATGGAGAGTCATGCCTTTTGGACTGAAAAATGCACCCTCAAAATTCCAAAAAAAGGATGGACGATATCTTTAAACATTTGAATTTTGTCATTGTATATATAGATGATCTTCTTGTTTGTTCTTATGATACTAAATCTCATGTAAAACACTTGAAGACAGTATATGATCTATTGTTCTGTCATGGTTTGGTTTTAAGAAAGTCTAAGATTTGTTGGGCTCAGACAAGAATTTAATATTTAGGACTTATTCTTTCCAAGGGAGGAGTTGAGTTACAGGAACATGTGCTGAAGAAACTCTCTAAATTTCCAAATGAGATTCTGGATAAAAAACAATTGCAAAGATTCCTAGGTTGTCTAAATTATATTAGACAGTTCTATGAAAACTAGGCTAAGGATGTAAGGATACTTCATAAGCACCTGAGTAAGGTAATACCTTGGAATAATAATATGACAGCAGTTGTTCAAGCAATAAAATAGAAAATCCAGAACCTGCCAAAGTTATATCTTCCAGATATTTCATTACAACTCATCTTAGAGACATATGCTTCTAATGATACGTGGGCAGCTGTATTTCTTCAGAAGAATGGACCAAAGCTGGAAGAAGTCTATATATATGCTTCTGGATGTTTCAGTGAGACATAATCTAAATATCCTTCATCCCATAAAGAAATATTAGTTGTAAAAAATGGGATTAAGAAGTTTAGATTGTTTTTAAAACCTATTCATTTTATTGTCAGAACTGATTTAAAGCATATGAAAGGCATGCTGACTAATCAAAGACTTATGAAACATGGAAATAATAGAGTTCTTAGATGGAGCTTATGGCTGGATGGATTTGACTTTGACATCCATTATAAGTCAGGGAAAGATAATTGCATCGCTGAAATGCTCACCAGAGAAGCTAAAGATAAAACCATAAAATGGCTTCATCCTCCTTAAGTATACCAGATGCTCCACCAGGATTCAAATGGATCCTTGTATGTAATAATTGTAAATATTGTTATTGTTTCGAGTGTCTAGAGTGTTGCATTAAATCTAGTCCAACATGTATAAATATTTTGAATAGTTGGGTACAGTCAAAGAATCATCTAAGATCTTTTATAAGTTATTTCAGAACAAATCAGAACATAACTAGAGGAATAATCACTGGAGTTCCTTTCCAAGGAAAAGTGTATATATATATCTATACTCCAGATATCTCATATGCAGACTATTGTGCAATAATGTCTCAGACCAAGTTTGATGGCTCTTGTTGGATACTCTTTGATTTTTCAACATTTAGAGATTATCTATATTGGTGGCCTGGTTGGTTGTATTTGTTACTATGGACCTATTGTCCTAGAGACATACAATTATTTGGTAGAAGAAAAGATGCTTTCAGGCAATGTTTACGTGCATAAGTTGAGGAAGAAACACACTACAATGCATGGTTTGTTTTTAATTTATCCTTTCAAGGCAGTGAGCTAATTTATGAAAATTCCAATCCACCAAATCCTCAGACTTACAAGGTAACCAGCTGTAGTAACCGTATTAATTTAACATCAATTAATTCCAAAAACAAAACAGTAACTTCTACTTGATTTCAGAAACTCAGTAATTTCTTATAAATTCAGCACATACGCATATAAATTTATCAACGAATAATAAAATTCATAACAGAATAAAATTTTTTTACCTCTTCCTGATGCTAGTTTCTCCGTCGACCCGATTGTCCAGCCTGCTGCTTTGTTGTTGCCTAATGCGCTGCCCAGCCCTGCCCAAACCGAGTTTCCACCCTGCCAACTAGGACAACTTCCTAGCTCAAGGATACCATATGGATATCCTGGCTCCCGTGCCCAAAACCCCCAACAAACCAGTGCCCCCTGTACTAATCCTTTGCTCGACTCCCCAACGCAAACTCTCTCCAGCAAATTCCCAAACCCAAGAGAGCCCTCCCCCAAAATCCAAGTCGAATGATAATCCCCTCTTCCGTAAACCCTCTTCCACTCATATCCCCCCTTCACCTCCCTTTTTCTCATTTATTTCTTTACCTACACATTTATTACCTTATCCACCTAGTTAATGCCCCTTATCCACTTATTAATGTTCCTTATCCGTTTATTAATGCTCCTTATCCCCTCTTCCGTAAACCCTTAATTTAAACAATATAATTT
>SNQJ01S0012356.1:80508-126018 GCA_010110895.2 Picea sitchensis | reverse complement strand
CTTCCATAAACCCTTAATTTAAACAATATAATTTATTAACCCTCTTAATTTAATACCCATGTCAATGAATGTAACAGGTAATTAATTAATCAATTAATTAATCAAATTATAACCATTAATTAATTAATAAATATTTAATAAGTACCATTATACCAATCTTTGTTTAATTAATAATATGTTAGAAAAATTAATTACCTTATAAATGTTTTTACTTAATAATCCCTAAACATATATTCTACTAGGGCTGTTACACCAATGAATTCTATGGAGACCTCTGTGTACCAGAAGATGAACTCATCCCTCCAATGCAAGGATCACCGTTCTACAAATGTTTTAGTGGACTGCCACCTTTTCAGATATCCATGGATCACCTCCCAGCAGTCACTTCAACTACGACAACGGTGACTCATTTGATTCCATTGTTGAACATAACATAAACAATTGGATGGAAGCATGATGGGCCATGAGCCATAAAAATGTCTCTATTGTAATTATTTCAATTTCATGTCTAATGGGCTGATAGTGGTGTTCCATCAGTTCCGTGGGTTCCTGTAAACTCCACTGTGTAATCCAAATAATCTAGTGGTATCATTTCAAAATCCACTATGTACTAGGAATATTATCCTATGTCTCAAGTCATTCCGTAAAAGTTGGTATGGGTCCCCGTATGACCAAGCCTCGGAGGGATGAGATAACAACTGGAGTCCACCAGTTGCCCCATCCACTTGAAGGAATCTACTTTATAACTGGCATATGCCAACTTCTTGACACCGGTAACTTGCTAGAATTTGTATAAATAAAGCTCTCAGGATCTCATTTGGGACATGACAGAGAGAGAGCAAGAGTTTGTAAGTCTATAGTTTGAGTCGAGTAGTGTGTATCCTCTTCACTCGCCTTCGGGACCTTGTGAATGAAAAACACTGATCTCAAGTGTAATATCTTTGATAATAGAGAGTATATTATGTTTTTAAAGATCATACTCTAGTAAATTGGTATCAGAGCTAGTTTTTGCCTGAGCAGTCGGCCAAGAGCCTATCTGACATTCTCTTTCTCCGAAACAGAGAACTAAGATTAAACACCCTACTTTTCTGTGCAGTTATAGCTCATGTACTGGGTCTTTTTTAATTGTCGAGTGACAAATTTATGAATATAATACAAAGATATTTCTTGAGTGATTACATCTGATGCGAGCCTTGTGTCTGGGATATATGATTATGAGATGTGTAAATTCCAAGTAGTGGGTGAAGTGATCTCTTGACTATGGTCTCCAGAAGTTGTTGTAGGATAGTAAGACAGCCATTGAAGCCGAGGAAGGCATGGAGAGATGCATAGTCCTTTTCCCATAGTAAGTAATATCTTGTCGCTTGCTATATTTACTTGCCTATAATCTTAGTATAACGCCAGGAGTTGCAGTAGTTGAAGATGGATTTACAAAAAGGATTGTCTACATCCTATGATTTGTCCATAAACTAGTCTCCACTAGATAAAGGCTAAGTGCTAGTGTGGATTGTAAGGGATTTGTGCATTCTTTGTAAGACTTGCAGAGCTGAGTGCAATTCCCTGTGCGATATTGTAGAAGGCTTTGTGCTGTAACACAAGGAAGAAGGATCTAGTTAGCTGTGTCGATATTATTTCCTATGCAGAGTAAGGGTTTTGAGGCTCCGTGCTTGTAACCAATTGACTTGAGACTATAAAGAAGAAGAGTTGGTGGATGTAGCCCTAGGGTGGGAGTGAACCATGTAAATCTTGTGTTATGATGCTTCGTGCTTTGCCTTATGTGATTTACATGTTATTTGTTAAGTGCTTGGATGTATTTAGATAAATCTACTTATGCTTTGTGCTTATTAGATGTGAGAATGTTATATATAATCTATATGGTTATATTTAGTGCTTGATCTACTCAATCTGATCTATTTTCATATGCTAAGTGATTGAATATAGTAGATTAGTGTGAATATTGCGAAGCTCTGTTCTATTAGTGAAGTGGATATTTCTTGCATATTGAGGAACTGAGTGTTGCGTGGTTTATTAAGTTTTATAATCACAGTTTTGTGTCCCAACTGAGGTTGCAAACACCCGAGTCTTGCAACCACCCCTCCCTCTACCTCGGGTGAGACTTCATCTGCTTCGTAGGTGTTGCCGAAAGGGCCCATAGTTAGGGATTTGTTGGTGCGATGTTGTAGCATTGAGCCTTGGGTCTGCCCCTGTGCCAACACATCCCTAAGGTGCAATTGTATCAAGTCACTAGCTAGTAGGAGTAGCTAAATATAAGAGACTCAAGACTCCAATCACTGGTACTTTTCACTAGTAAGGTGGAGGATGAGTAGAAGACGTTGGACGTCCTTCCAATTAGCTTGAAATTTAACCAACCCATGACATAGTACAATTCTATGGTAGGTTATGGAAGTCACATTCCAATTCAGGTTGCTTGGAATGAATTCAAGGTTCACATCCATTGGTTGATCCATGAACATTTTTTAATCGTTGGATGTGGGAAAAAATGAGAAAGTGTAACATACCCCGCCACACACTGGCCGGGGTATGCTATATTCAAGCCCACCCTTGGACTTCTTTCTCTTAACAATACCTTTTTAATTTAATAAGGATGCATAATAGAAAAGAGATAATGACATACATGACAATAAGCAACAAGCATGCATATTCTAAAGATTTAATTAAACGATAAGTAAATACACATTGAAATATAATCATATACAGGTAAATAATAACAAATCAGAGAACACTTATCTTTATAAAATAAGACACCAACTGACTGCAAACCAAAGATGTCCTGCCCAACCGTAGACATTATTGTTCCAAATCTCAACAATAGTGTCACCCCCAACCCAGGGCTATGAATCCATAAGCACAGTTCTAGAGTGTTACTTGGCTTCCCGAACCAGTCAACACTCAAGATCTCACATGATTTCCCAACACTCACAACAATCCAAGTACCCATCTTGCACCACCTAAGAGAATGTACACCCACCCTTCTCTGTCATGCAGTCCCTCAAGCAGTCCTTCTCCTTCCAGAGCTCTAGTGCGACTTGTCCAAAATCTCCATGTTGGAACTCTCAGGACTCACAACTATGAACAAAGATGGAAACATGCCTACGCATCTCAGACATGTAGGCCTCAAGTCATGGATGGATTACACCAACGACCTCTATATCCAACAATACCATGGCTTCTCGTCAACATTTTATTTTCCTTTCCCCAAGACAAGATACATATGGGGAAAGAGGGATGGGTGATGTAAATGAATGGAGTGAGATCTCCACACAAGGTGAAAAACAATGATCAATCCAGTGAATGAATGCGTGAGGGAAGAGTGAAGAAACCAACAACATAACGAGGATGCAAAAACGTGAGAGAGAGAGAGAGGACGAACCAATGAATCAATGAGCCATAGTATTGTTGGTTGTATAGGTCGTTGGTGTAATCCAGCCATGACTTGAGGCCTGCATGTCTGAGATGCGTTGGCATATGTCCAACTTTGTTCACAACTGAGAGTCCTGAGAGTTCCAGCATGGATATTTGTGACTAGTTGTGCTGGAGCCCTAGAAAGAGAAAGAATGCCTAAGGGACTGCGTGGTAGAGAAGGGTGGGGGTCCATTCTCTTGGGTGGTGCAAGCTGGGTAGAAGAGAGCTAGGTACTTGGATTGTTGTGAGTGCTAGGAAATCCTATGAGAGCTTGAGTGTTGACTAGTTCGAGAATCCATGTAACACTTTGGAACTGTCCTTGTGGATTCATATCCCTAGCTCAGGGGTGACATTGTTGTTGATATTTGGAACAATGGTGTCTACAGTTGGGTGGAATGTCCTTGGTTTGCAACCAGTTGGTGTATTTTTTTATAAAGATAATATTTCTCTGATTTGGTATTATTTACCTGTATATGATTGTATTATGTTGTGTATTTACTTATCGTTTAATTAAATATTTAGAATATCCATTCTTGTTGGTTATTGTTGTGCATGTCATTAGTTCTTTTCTCTTATGCATCCTTATTAAATTAGAAAGGTATCTGTAAGAGAAAGAATTCCAAGGGTGGGCTTGAAGGTAGCATGCCCTGGTGTGTGGGTGGCGGGGTATGCTACATAAAGCATCATTTTTAGTGGGAAGAAAAGTTGATTATGGAAACAAACAAATGACAATTAAGTAAGGAATTAGACATGGTTGGAAATTCCATAAGAATAATATATCTATTGTATGAAACTCAATGGGAGGCTTAGAAACAACTCAAGGAGTGTATACCAATAGTATAGGCAACTTATGTCAAATTCTAGTAGCTGGATTTCGTTGAGGAATCAGATTGGAAGACATTGTTGGCTACCAATCTGCTAGCGAGAAAATACCCCTATAACTATACCTAGTTTTAGGATATATACAAAGAAAATGACTATCTAAAAGTCAACCTATTTTCTACACTACCCTAAACATACCAAAATAAATGAACATAAATCAATAGAAGAGAAGATATGTAACTGTACCTTTTATCCAACGTCTAGTGATGATCTCCTCAAGCTCTGTAGCTCAAAAGGGTGTAATTCTCCTCCCAAAGATGACTTGCATCCAAGACTAGGAAAACAAGACTACAATCATGTTATTTTTATTCATAGATTAGGGTTAGATATCAAATGTCATATGTAAATCAAAGAGAAGACATAAAACATCATGATTTGGGACAGGGAAAAGATATTCTTTTATTCATTCAACAAAGAATGAAACTTACAATCCTTGTCGACCACCTTTCTGCAAACCTGGTCCGCGATCCTCTTTAAAATGTTACAAGCACACCTTCAATAGGCCTCTTCTAAAATTCTACTAATCACCTCAAAGAAAGGGAATGGATTGAATGGAAGAAAAGGGGCTGAAGAGGGAATGTTGAGGCAATAACTCACAAAATCTTGAAAATGCTTGGGCAAAGAGGGGAGATGGAAAATGGGAAAAGTTTCACTATTCTAGTGATTTCTTATGAAAGAGACCCCAACACATTCATTTATATTAAAAAATGATTATTATTCGGTTGGGGGATGGGATATAGAAAGTCAATTGGTTAGGAAACCTCCAATAGCCCATAAATTCCACCGAATTCCTTACAAGTTTTTAATTTTTGCAACTTTTGTAGGAATAGACAGGATGTTTAGTGTGTAGAAATCATATCTACGTGGGTTGTCTAGAATGCAAAAAGCCTATGTACGTGGGAAGTAGTGGTGCAAGGTGCGTACATGCTCTAAAAATTGGTTTTTTAAGTAGATCTCCTCAACAATGTTTTGGAAAATTATGAAATTAAGAAGGCCAATGCCATGCATGCATGAGTAGGGAATTTTAGGGCTATAATAGATGCCCCCTAATTTATGATGTCAGAAAATAAATTGATGATCGAAATACATTACACCATCTTTACCAATGTATAAAATTGAGTGAGCCCGGGACTAGAATTTGCGAAGTGCCATTTGCAAAACAACAATTGTCTCTCTGACACAGGCATACCCATGCTCAATATGAACTAAATCATGCCTTCCAATCAAATACAATGCAGATCCATGTCATATAACTAGATAAAGTGTATCCGTGAGCAATACACATTGGATCTACATCTCAAAATCAGTCGAAGATATAGAAGTACAATATGCATCTTCAAGAAGCTAGTGATGCATGTGGCTAGAGATTAAGTCTTCAAGATCTTTAAAAATCAGGTAGGAGTACAATGGGAGTGTAAGAATCACTACCATGAGGTCTTCAACAATCCATCGGGAAAATACTAGAGGATCTTGATGATCATGCGGAAAACTTCGTTGATTTCGAATCTGGACTTGACTGGACTGGCGGGATGGCCGACTCATGAAAGTCAAGAGACAAACTATAGAAAGGTCGAGTTAGGTTGGGTAAAACTTCCCTTGGAAAAAAGCACAAAAGATGATCAGACTCAGGCAACATGACATTGACATAAGTATATGATGCAGGAGGCACCACAAACTCTCCATATGTTTGGAAGAGTAGCCAAATGGAGGAGGACGAAACTCTATGTAGCGAGAAAAACTTCCTAAGGTTGTACTAGATCCCAATGTTTGAATAACAAACAAAAGGATGTGCGTTGTCCAAGGGTGACTATCTTTGCTTATGAAAAAAGAATGTATATTTATCGTCCTCTCTTTTTGGAATATTTGATTTTTTTTGTCTTTTTCAATTTTTAAAGATCTTTAAAAAGAATAAAAGAATGCTACGTTACAAAGGAGGAATGAATGGCATGACAAGAAAACTTTTCCCAAGCGCATGGAACATACAAATTCTCAAGGAAAGGATATATGTACAGGATAAGGACACCTGGGAAAAATTCCTCCATGGGTCAAGGTGTCAGGTTGGAGAGGCATGAAGTGATATAGGGCTTGCATAAAAGGAGTGCTTCGAAGGTTCAGTTGAGCCCCGCAGTGTGATTAAGCATGACATAGAGAGACCCCGTCTATGTAATTTTTACGAGCCCAAAGAAGGTAACCTCGGTAATTTTTTCACATTTAGAGACTCTCAAAAAACACAAAACAATACTCTAGAGAGTACCTTTTTCGTAGTTATTCTAGTCGGTTCGAAAAAGGGTTAAATTTGCACCAAAAAGACATATGTTCAAAATCATTTTAATGAGTGTGATGAAGACAAAATTACTCGAAAATATTTTCAATTTTAAGGAATCTGAAAAGAGATTAACTATGGACTCACAACCTTTTTCTGAATTTAGTCTCCTTAGCCTGAAAAAGTATAAAAGTAGCTGAGGAGAACTCTCCCAGTGAGATGAATCTCCCAAGGCATACCTTTTTCCACTATAATCTACTGGCTGGAAAAAGGGTTAAACTCATGCTAGTAAATGTTCTTCTGGACCAATTTAATGAGTGTGAAGGAACAAGGTCACTCAACGATATTTTCAATTTTAGGGAGTCTGAAAAGAGCTTAACTATGGACTCTGGGGGGTTTCCTTTATCGTAAGTAATCTCCAAGGCCCAAAAAAGGTGATAAACCAAAACCAAGGAGAATGTTCCTTTTTCGAAGATTTAGTCCCTCATGCCCAAAAAAGGGTTAAACTTACGCCTGAGAATAATACTCTTCTAGCGAATAGAAGTTCCTAGAGCATACCTTTATTCGTAAAATTAGTCATGGATACCAAAAAAGGGGTAAACTACCACCAGAAAAATGTGCCTTCAAATTTGAGTTTGGTGAGCATGAACGACAACAAGATCGCTTGACAATATTTTAATTTTTAGAGACTCTGAAAGGGGATTAAAGAAGACTCCATGGGGCTACTTTTCTCAAGTAATCTAGACGAGATAAAAAAGAATAAATCCAGTCTCGTTGGATGCTGATTTTGAATTTTAAAGTGAGCTTGAAAGACAAAATCATTCTCATTAGGGAGTCTCGAGGGTAAGGCCAAGAATGATGATTAGAAAGAAGAATGAGTATTCTATATGTAATCATGACAGGACTAATCAAGGACTCCCAAGCCTATATTCAAAACTGACAGTATGGATGCCAAAATGCAGCAAAGGATCTACCTACGGAATCCATGTAAAGGTAGGATCTACCACCTAATTATGAAACTTATAAAGAAACAAAGAAGGTTATGTGCTGCACTTTAGTGGGGTCAATCCTAATGCCAAATGAACTAGGAAATGAATAGTGAAAAAATGAAAGTAGGGAAAAACCTAACCTATATGCCAGTTTCGAGGTCAATACTTATCAGAACGGATCGATACGATGAACAAAATGTCAATGAAAAATGTCTCCAAGATCTTGTATATAATTCCAATAACACTCATTCAGAAGTTAATAAATCTGATATAGATAGAAACTTTGGAAAAATAAGAGGTGCTACTAAATGAAAAACTTGAAAACAACAAACCTGGACTACATAATATGTACAAGGTACCACACAACCTTTCAGCTCATGCATGGTAGTAGTTCAGGTAGACCCCGTTGTTATTCTCTAACCAAGAGTCTCTTTGATAGTCAACCTGTAAAGTCTCCCAAAAGGGAAGAAAACACAAACCACAATGTAAGTCTTCCCATGGTTTAGAAACCATAGTCATGGCTTCAAGGATAGCCTCATCTGAAGGAAATTCAAAATCCTAGAAATCACACAAACGAGGAGGGTTGATAGTCTCAAAGGGAGAAAAAAAATGACCATATTCTATATGATGATGAAGGTTTTGGCCAGGACTGGCAAAGTCTATTAGTGAAGAATCACAAGCACAAGGGCTTGAGGATCTACAAATAGTGATATCAGACTCAGAAGGAGACTCAAGATCACTTGAACCAAGAGGGGGAAGCAAGGTCTCCCATTCCCCCATTGGATAAACCAATAAATCAATTGCAGATACCAAGTCTTGAGAAGGAAAATATGAGTGAACAAGTTCCTTCTCAAAAGAAATTGAAAATCGAGGATAATATGCCACATAATTTACCTGTGGCAGGGTAGAGTCTACATGAATACTAGGAACATATAAAGGAGACTCCTGAACTAACATTGAATTAGGATGGTGATTATCATATGCTAGTTGGTAGATAGTGACAATGTTTCCATTGTGAGGGAAATGCATCACCCGAAAGAGAATAGACACCACAACATTCATAGAATATACATAATCACGCCTGAGAAGCATATTGAAATCTAATGGACCTTGCACCACTATAACATCGACAAGGACAGTATTCCCACCTAACGAGATAGGAAATTGAGGAAGAATGTCCAAATATTCACTAATACATCTGTCAAAAGCCAACAACTCATGCGTTGCAGACACAAGCTTGAGAGAACCCAAAGCTTGCCAAGATGAGGAGGATAAAATACTTGCAGAGGCTCCTTCATCCATAATACATCGGCACATGTTTTTTGAATTAACTTCAACCCTTATTTGAAAGGGTGCATAAGAAGGAAGACAAGGCTCAACAAGGTCATTCCAATCGCAGGAAAGCATCCTAGGGGTTGGAGGGGGTGTGCTCAAAGTGAGAAGAATGCCTCCTTCTTATGAAAGTATTAAAATGGAAATGGTAAAAACATAGTCGATAGACACATCACTGCCCAAGAGAAGAGTGGGATCAACCGAATATTTCATCGGCGTGACCACTTTAATATACTCGACACTCTTCAAGAGAATAGTGGGATAAATCAAAGATTGCATCGACATGGCCACTTTAGTAGACTCGACAGTCTCTAAGAGAAGAGTGGGATCAACCGAAGATTTCATCGGCGTGACCAATTCCTCAACCACTGGCTGAATAGGCTGCGAGACTACATGGTCTAAAGGCACCTCACGCCCTAAAATAGGAGTGGGATTAGACAAAAATTGAATCGGTAGGACCACTTCATCAACCAAAGGTTGAATAGACTTTGAGGAAACCTCAGAAGAATCATAATTAGAAGAGGTTATAGATAGGGACCATGGTATTTGTACCTCTGGTAGGCCAGGGCATAAATGAGTAAGGTGATCTACCTTGCAAAGCATACAAGGGAACTTAGGCTTACATCCTATCTGTCTAGGTTTTTTAATATAATAAATTCCCCTAGCATGACTATTAGTGGTTGGTTGCTTGTTGCCAACATAGCTAGTAGAGATTGGGGATTGGTCGAGAACATGACTCGTATAGGCTACAAACCTATCTCCAGTATGACTAGCAGTGACTAGACTTTTACCCCCAGGATGACTTGCAGAGGTTGGGTGTTGGTCTTCAATATGACTTGCAGAGGTTGATGACCTATCTCCAACATGACTCGTAGAGGTTGGTGATTCAAATCCAGTATGAATTGCAGGGACTAGGTTCATGCCCCTAGCATGACTTGCAGAGGATCGGTGCTAGTATTCAACATGACTAGCAGAGGTTGAGGACCCATCTCCAACATGAATCATAGAGGTTGAATACTTATTCTTCTTATTCTTCCTCTTTCTATTTTGTTTATACTTTTGGTTACTAGTAGTTGGACTTTCACCAAATAAGGTAGAAGGAGGAGGAAAAGATTTTGTTGAATAAGGAACATCAAAATTATTCCCATGACATGTGACGCTTAACTGAGAAGCTTCAAGAGGATTTGGGATGTTTGGAATGGTACCCAACCACACCAGTAATCCCACATTCAACCCAGGAATGTACAAAGTGGCCATAAAAGAAAGGAGAAGAACAAGAATCCCCTTGAAAAGGGGTTCCTTGGTTGGTATCATCAGTAAATTTAGCCATGAATATATTATGCATAGGTTAACCCCTTGTGGGATCGTTAAATTCCTTAAAAATCTCACACAGTGACTCCGAAGAAACAATGTTATAAAAAAAAACTCCTATAAAGAGGCATCTCCATGTTTCTAAGATAAAGACCGAAAATTACTCACAACTGACAGAGTGGGTATTCTAGCACCTTAGGTCAGAGACCCAAATAAATGACTGACCAACTCAATATGGAAAAATAAGGAGCACATAGCACACACTAAAAGTTCCTAAAGGAAAATCAAGCAGATGAATAACTAGTGGGAAGGATAGTTACGCCAATCGACACTAGAGAAACTAATTGATGCAAGTGAAACTTGAACACAGAAGCACCCTCTGTGTATACTATGCTAAGAATGATCCTATGTCCACTCGAGTTCCCATGGTATACCCCTGCAATCACTTTTGTAAGTCCGTAAAATATGGGAAACTAGGTTGCCAACTCACAATCAGTCACTAAGCAGGTACAATCGACAGTCAGGCATATCATAATGAGTAGGATAACAAGTCTGAATCCCTTCAAGGGTGCCAAAATAATTTGGTCTGGAAGACAAGTGAGGATATCGAATAGATTCGTTGTCCATGAAGCTCTTTAGGAAAATGTGATTGGCATTTTTCCCAAGAAATACCCTCAATATACAATTCCCACTATGTTTAGTCCAGCTTTGGAGGGTTTATCTCCTCTGCCTTTCCTCATGCGAGCTTGTGGTTATCCCTTTGTTAGAGGGGGGTCCCAACTAAATCTTACGACATTGGGCTTAAAACACTCCCTATATTAGATTCCAATGTTTATTTTAAAGTGACCTTGAAGAGTTTCCTCTTTACACCTAATTCAGGGCCCTAAAACCCTAAACTAGTCGGTGAACCCTACAAACAGAAAGTCTAATATATTTTAGATTAAGTGTTAATTTTAAGTCATGATTTAATCAAAGGGTACTGTAGTAAAAATGATGGTGTTATGAAGAGACGAATAAGGAAGATAATTTTAAATCATTTGTAAGAAAAAGATACTTCGAAATTAAAGCAGAGATTATAAAAACTCTTTGTAAATTCAACTTTTCTAATTGATATTTCAAGATCTTGTAAATGAAGAAATCCTAAAACTTGCTTTCGTTTGATTAAAAAAACTACTTGTATTTTAGGAAATCGAAAAGAACTTTGAAAATAAGACTCTTTTTCCTTTTTCAAATAACAACCTTAACTACTTTACCAAACTAAAATGCAAGAAAACCAATTCTTTTTTGATTTTTCGACCTGCTTTAATAAGAAAAATTGAGGTAATTTTTATTTTTATTTTCAAATCAAGAAACATGAACAAAGAGAAAAATGAAAACAATATTGACAAAGACCCCAAACCAATTGCAGATTGCAAGGATTCATCCAATAAACCAAAAAGAGGATCTAAAAATTGACATTTCTCTCTAAACCTTTTAGGGTAAACAACAGAAGACTAAGGAACAAGTAAACCAAAACTTAAAACCCAAGCTATGGCCAAAGACAAAGACTCTGACTGGTTCAAAAAAGTCCCAAGAAGTTTGAATTTCAATCAGGAAAGAGACAAACTCTCTCTTTGTTAAACAACACTTTCAAGATATAGAGACACAGGCTATTGCATCAACATCCTTCGTATGTACGCATGATGTTTACTGTGAACAAAGTGTATGTATGCGGGCTGACCCAAAACAGGGTGCGTACACCTCTGAGACTTTTCAAAAATAAAAATACAAGGCATACTTATAGGGTAGGGGAAGTTGGTATGCACCTTACAACTGACAAGGAACCCTTAAAAGACTCAGTAAAATTGACTGAAACTCAAAAGGAAAACAAAAAACCAATTCACAACCCAAAACCTCCCTAAACACACTAGAGATAATTCCCAATATGTTCGCTAGTTCTGCTAGCAAGAAAATCCCCCTATAACTATACCATGGTTTAGGATATAGATGGATAAAATGACCCTCTAAAAGTAAACCTATTTTCTACACTACCCCAAACATACCAAAATAAATGAAGAGAAAGCAGTAGAAGATAAGATCGATAACTATACCTTTTATCCAACGTCTAGTGATGATCTCCTCAAGATCTATAGCTCCAAAGGATGAAAGTATCCTCCCAAAGTATACCTACATCCAAGACTAGGTAAACAAGACTACAAACATGCTATTTCTATTCATATATGAGGGTTAGATATAAAATGTCATATGAAAATCAAAGAGAATACATAAAACATCATGATTTGGGATAGGGAAAAGAGATTCTTTTATTCATTCAACAAAGACTGAAACTTATAATCCTTGACGACCAATGTTCCAAGAACCTGGTCTAGGATCCTATTTACAATGATCCAAGTACACCTTCAATAAGCCTTTTCTCAGAATCTACTAATCACCTCAAAGAAAGGGAATGGATTGAATGGAAGAAAATGGGTTGAAGAGGGAATGTTACGTCAGTAACTCAAAAAATCTTGAAAATGCTTGTGCAAAGAGGGGAGATGGAAAATGTGAAGAGTTTCACTGTTCTAGTGCTTTCTTATGAAATTATACCCCAACACCACCTTTTATATGAAAAAGGGATGGTTATTTGGTTGGCGGACGGGCTATACCAGGTGAATGTGTTGGGAAACCTCCAATAACCCGTAAATTCCACCGAATTCCTTAAAAAAAAATATTTTTTGCAACTTTTTAAGGCATACACAGGTTGTTTAGAGTGAAAAAAACATATGTATGTGGAATTTCTATCATGCAACAAGCATATGTATGTGGGCAGTAGTGGTGCAGGGCACGTACATGCTCTAAAATTGGTTTTTTAAGTAGATCTCCTCAACAATGTTTTGGAAAATTATGCAAGTAAGAAGTCCAATGCCATGTATGCATAAGTAGGGAATTTTAGGGCTATAACACAATCCCAAGGTACCTGACGTCAACTCCACATAAGAATTTTTTGCAGGTGCCTCAATTTTTGTAAGGAAATAGAAATATAGGGTCACCCACTATAGTATTTTTCATGAGCAAGCCCTTTCCATTGTTTCGAAGTTGGGCCCTTTGTTTGAAGGAGACCACAACAAGACAACAGAAGGTTGACTCAGAATAAGTCAAGGATTGTGGCCAAGGCCTGTTGGGAACTTTGTTTTGAATACTACCAAGTTTTTTGAACAATATAGAACACCAGTAGTGGATCAAAGTGGTGGAAAGCTAACTTCCACTACACGAGCAAGGAAAAAGAGTGATGAGTCAGCTGGGAAAAGTAGTGGAAATATATAGAACATTTGAGCACATGCTATAAGGACATAAAATCAATAAAGCTTAACAGTTTAATCAAGAAGCCAATAATCCCCACATAAACATTTTAAGGCATGGAGCTATGTAATTGGTTGGGGCTCTATTCAAAGTTTGTGTTCCATGTTTTCCATTGGTTATGTTGTTGTTGTCTTGTTGGCGTGGGGTTTTTTCATTTTGTTGTTAATGAACAGTATTGAGCAAGAACTGCAATTGCATAGAGTTTGAGAGTCAAGATTGGGTACCCCATTACCAATTCACTTGTATAAGTCTTTATATAAAGGGATTTATTCCATGTATGATCAATCGTGATAAGATAATATATACTTGATTATTTCGACACCCAAAAATTTTCAATATGTGGATGAATGTATGGGTTCTTTAATGCACAATATTTTCTGTTCTACGTAATTTCTAGTTTTATTATTGTTTAAAACTTTTTTATAATGCATGTATTTATTTTAATGTTGTGCAACATGGACTCTTTAATGATTTTACCGGTCTAAGCCTTTTAATGTTACAATATTTTTACCTTTAAGTATGGAATTTTACTGTAATGCACTGAGCTTGATGGTGTGTCCTCCTTAACTCGCTTTATCACATAATTCTAGGTAGCACTTCGAGTGATACCTCCTTCCCTTACAGAAGGTTGAATATGCCAACAAAACTATACTACAACAGTACCTTTGTTGGTAAACACCAAGAACCTTGGTATCCAATTTTGCACCAATAAGTTATCAAGTTCTTTCTCCCTTGTCTATTCCACATATCGTCTTCCTTATGTGGGATCCAATGGTGTAGTAACTCTCAAGTCTAATTATTCAAAGATTATTTGTCTCTCTCTCCAGATCAATAATGTTCTGTCTATTGAAATCCAAATCGATTCCAAGTAATGTTGGATAAGATATACTACCATCCACTATCTCAATAACGCACCCCATCGATATTAACCTTTACCCCTATTAGTATTCCAATTGGAACAATCTTGTGTTGATTCACTAGCCACAACTGAGTTGGTGACTAGATCAACTTTGGTTTTCCCATCATTTCCCATGTCTATTTCAGAATGACATTCACATCATATCCTAGATCCAAGATGATATAATTCATATCATAGTCTCCTACATGTGCATTAATTCAGAATTCCCTATTCGTCCTTTTCCTACGTTTTACCTGGTTAACTTCTCGCTATGCAAAATAAGCCTATTTATCTTGCACGCACTAGTTGATCATCGCATGCAGTGCATTCAATGAATTTTCATCCTTCATTAGTTTTAAAAAACCCTTTAAAAAACGTTTTAGAATACTCACCTTCTTAACTTTCTTTGCTATCATCGAGTGGTCATATACTAGAGGCATGTCATACATAGGTTGTGAATTCTATGTTACCTATTCAATTTCTAGAATCTCCTTCCTTTATTTCTTGTATTTCGCTTTCTCCTTCCAAGGGTTGAACACCAGAGGAGGTTCTGTTTCTTTCCTAATCCATTGTTCAGTCTCAATTTCTTGTTCCATCGCATTAGCTCCTGTTATTTCTCCTCTGTGAGTAACTACTTCTACCCTTGGTCGATCGTCACACTATTTCACTGCTATCATTTAAACATTTTGGTTCCTTTTCTTATGCTACTTTGTGATCAATTGCATAAAATATTTTGTTGCATGATCCATCTATCTATAGTATGTGCATTTTGTACAAGGATTTAGATAGTCTCATGCCAAATGTCCATGTTGATTACAGTTATAATAGATAATTGGTACTCTTCCTCTGCCAAATAATCCTCTTCCTCTTTCCTTTTATCCCCTCGAAGTATTATATTGTGGTACCCATCCTTCCAATCCATGTTCCCCTTAAACTCTGTATTCATCTGTGGTAACATTCTCTCATGAGATCGAGTGCACGATAATCATTTTTGTGATGTCCCATGGACTTACAAAAATTATTAAATAACCTTTTTGCAGTACTTTGATACTTCTGCATTAAAGGAAAAGTAGTTGGGTGATGATCCATTGTTTTGCATATATTACACCATACCCATCCTCCTGGGGCCAAAGAATTCAGTGCTCCTGTAACCAAATAATCTTTAAAGGTTGGACACTCATTCTTATGATGAACCTACTTTCTACATGTAACACATTAGACTTCTTCAAACTTTACTTTCCCTTTAGAAAGATCCTGTAATTGAATTGTCAATGCTGCTAAGTGCGATTGAACCTGAGCCATCCCTGCGCCATTTTTCTCCTACATAAGATTCTTCCAACTTCATGTAAATTTCTAGTGCTTCTGATTGTGACAGGATATTTTGTTGTGTCAATGGGAATTATATGTGGTAACAATCCTGCAATGAACCATTCCCTATGATTCTCATATGAAATCTATAAGGTCAATAGATCCATCAATATCTTGAATCTTTGGTCAAAATCCCATATTGATTTATTCTGCAATTACTTGATCTCTTTTAGTTATGTAATAAGATGTGACTCATACTTTGTTTTATGGGATTATTTTAACAGGGATTTCCTAATGTCTTCCAATGTTTTGGCCTGTCCTACAGGCGCAGTGGGATAATACTTCATATACCATAGTAACGCATGGTCTTTGAATTTTGTCACTAACTGTATGATTTGTACATCATCATACTGGACATCCTTCATTGTGCATATTTCTTCACAGAAAAATAAGTGTTGTTCTGGATCTTTTGTTCTTGCTCCGTGGAAGACAAGAATTGTCAAAGTGGGGTCTAACCCCACCATGGTGTACTATGTAGTATTCTTCCTCAGTGTCACTAATTGATTATGGATTTTTGTACTACTTCCATTACTCAAACTACCGTTAATTATATCCTTGATTACTACACTAACTACAAGTGTTTGAGACAAAGTTTTAGATCTTTGAGATGCACACGGGGTTGTGGGTTCAACACAAAGTCTGGTTTGAGTGGGGCTAATGGAATGTAATGTATCTCTTTCTTATGGACTGATATGATGATCCTTTTCCTTGTTTTCAGTGTGCAATATTCCTTCTATCTAGAGCACTACATCGATGTCTCTTTCTTCAATCTCATTGTGTTTCTCTTATCTGTAACATACCCGGCCCCACAGGATGGCCATGCTACCTCAAAAAATCACTTATGAACCAATTTTGAATTCTGATAATAATTAATCCAAAATCAATCATGAAAGACTCACGTGAATTAATCAAGATCCATGATATAGCATAAAATAAATAAACAATGTGTCATGCACAAAAAATAACCAACAAGAATGCACACATAAATAAATCATAGAGATAATTAAATACACATTAGAAAATGCATTGTACAAACAACACAAAGAACACTTATATTTCAAGTAAAGATTCACCAATTGGCTGCAGGCCAAGGACGTTCCTCCCAACATAGAAATTGTTGTTCATTTACTCTCAATAGCAGGTCACCCCCAAGCCATGGCTATGAATCCACAAGGACATGTCCTAGGCCAAATATAAAACACACAAGAGTTGGTTATCTATGTATCAGGTTTCCCAACCACAGAACAAATCTGATTTCTAGCTCTCTTTCCTCCTCACCCTGAACAAACCAAAGAAATTAACACCTTTATCTACCATGCAGTCCCTCACACTATCCCATTTCTCTCCAGGGCTCCAGTATTACTGGTCAGTAAATCTCCCTCATGGAAACTCCATGGATTCTCAGTTGTGAATAGTTCGTTCTGAACTGCCATAAACATCATGCACTTAGGCATACATTCCTTCCTGGAATGATCAATAATCTATTACATCCATCTAGAAATGGCTCTCCTCCTCTAGAAATTCATTTCCATTGTCCCCCCAAGAGAACACATATTTAGCAAGAGTGGAATTAGGAATTCTAGAAATGAAAAATGATTAACCAAGAGAAACCCCCAAACAACCCATAGGAAGGGTCTATAAAATTACATGAAAAACAAGAACCAATTGGCCTTCCTCCCAAGAATATTATGTAACCCATTTTCTCCATAAAATAAATTATGGGTAAATAAAATATAATAAAGAGACTTATCCCCTTAAGCCCCCCTCTCTCGTGGAAACATATCCACCTATCTCTTTTGTCCTTGTCAATCTAGAAGCCAACGATGTATTTTATTAATATATATGGGTGTATTACATTTCTAGGTTCTCTGTTCCCTTTCCAACTTTACCAACTCACCAACCTAAGTTATAATTACATAATACATTCTAGTAAATAAGGGTTAAAACCAGGGTGTTACATTATTTATTAGCCACATTCCTCTTCCTATTGTACCAATTTTTTTTCCACTGCGCAACAATCCAATCTCTTCTTCTATCGCACCTACTTCTTCTCTTGACATTCTCAGTCCATCCATTATTTATTCATTCCTTCCTTCATCTGTCTCCTTAATACACTCAGACCATCCCATGGTCATCCCATAGTCCCCTTGTGCATGTGAAGGTGCCTAGATACTAGGGTGATCAAATTCCAACTTCATAACACCCTTATCACACAACAATATTTTGATCCAAATAGAAAATAATTTCAAATATATTCCACGTGGAATTTTAAATAACTCTCTTTCAACAACACTATATGACTATGTACAATCTATAGCGAACTCAGTAATATAACCCCCCAATACACTATCCATCCAGAAATCAATAGTCCATGAGATATGATTACTTATGGTATTAACTTACTAAATAAACTCATGGGTCCAACTCCTCAAAACAACAATGCAAAATGTTACATTGTTTTCAGCTAACCTCTATAACCACTCACCCAAAACTATCAAGAAATCAGTAAAAAAATCTCATGTAAGTCTATAAATACATACCACTATAACCACTTCTCCGAGTTGATCCATAGGTTATTATTTTGATCTCTGGAAAACTTGTGCTCCTTTTCTTCTAACCATTTCTTGATCTCTTCCTTATTTGGCCTCCACATTCCCTTTAGTCATAGATCTCGGTCCCGAAAATAGAACCATTTGTTGGCACGCAGTGGGAAAACCCAAGGTTCAACATGAATTCACCAACAAACTCCTTAGATACTAGCCCTTTCAACATCACCTGCAAGTAGGTGAAGTCTCACACAAGGTATCTATGGGAACTGCAGGAACCCAGTTTTTGCAGTGATGAAGGGATTTGAGGAATTCCTCATAACTATTCTACTTACCATTAGTTCATTATACCTTGTATCATATGCACAGGAACATAATAAAATGTAACATATTTAGAATAAAAAACATATATCATATGCATGCGATATACACAACAACAAACACATGACGACATATAGACACCATTTTAACATGTTCACCCAAGATGGGCTACGTCCACAACGACCAAAGTCTTATTATACTATCCAGAATCATCCATTATAAAATATGCACATTGTGCGCATACATCATGCCCTTTCCATTCTCTTATCCCTCTATCTCCCTATATCGCTCTCCACTCTTACATATCTTGCATACATTCACTATTTATTTTTCTATGTTTCCTCTCTATCCCAAAACCCTTAGATATTTATAAAAGAATATAGGGCTTATCCCATATCAATGGACCCCAAATTCCTAAAATCTTCAACGATCTTCTTTTCTTTTCACACATTGATCCCTGAAAGTGCCCCAACTATCTTTCCTTATTTTGTGTGCACTTCATAGTTCCCAAAACTGGTCACAAAATCCTATCCCAACACTGGGTCATCGATCTACTTCACCTTTCAAATGATCAAAACCTTATAAGTTTTTAAATTTATCAGAACAAATCTAGGTCTTTGATTTCGAGATCCAATGCGATCTCGGTCGTCGATTCACTAATCTCTCCCAAATCGTTCGACATCCATTAACACATGAAATTCGAACTTCCAAATTAAATTTATCTCTGCCATTCTACAGATTGACACCATTAGATCTCTCTTGTATGGATATGAGGAAAATCCATCTTGAATTTTCTTGTGAATTTGTGTAGTTCACTATCATTTCTCTGCTTCTTAGCAAATTCGCACAGACCGAAATATTCAATAGAAAATTTTCCCAATTCACACTCGTCGTGGCCCATACAAGATTGGTCTTTGAACCAAATTCTCTCATACCATAATGTAAAATTCTCAAACCCAACTGAGGACCATTATGTGCAAAATTACATATAAAAATGAAATGTTTTTGCTAATTAATTTCCTGTAGCTCATCATCTATGAATTACAACTAGATTTCACTATTGTCTAATACCATTAATTTGATGAATCTACAACATGATAAAATAAACATGAAATGCAACTAGTAAACTCAAATACATCAATATATAAATCAATCTTATAAACAGAGTTCATGCACACCACTTTAACTCATAAATAAAACACATAAATAGATAAAACACTTATCTTTTAATTATGTTGTGCAACCAACTACTTGGGACAAATGTTCCACGCAGCCATAGAACTTATATTCCAAATATCAACATCAAGTCACCCTCGAGATGGGGCTAGAAATCCACAAAATAGGGTGGCCTCCCACTATCCACTCACGGCTCAAAAAACCCACAACCCACTAGTATTCTCCTAAAGCTATCCCTAATTTCCACCAGTTCTCTTCCTACCAACCTTCCCAACCCAAGGAATGTATCACTTCAATGATCTTAGTCCTTGAGGTGTCCCATTATCTTATCAGGGTCTCTCTGGCATAGGTAACCAAGAATCTCTCTATTGGGAACTCAAGGGAACTCACTTCTAGGAAAACTACCAAAACAAACGATAGAAAACACTTGTTGTTACAATAAAAGTCACACAGGAGTTCCTTCTTTAGGCTTGAAAACCTAATTATTCAGTATTAAGCTCCAAAAAAAAAAAAAAAAACTCCATCATGCTCTAGAATTCAACCTCCATGGTTGATCTAGCTCCAATCTCTGTCCCTAGAAATATGCTTGTTGTTCAACCCCAAAAATGGATTGTCTTAAACTGTTGTTAATTCCCATACAAATTTCTCTCCTTTGGCTTGATTTCTTTAGTCACACACTTCCCCAAGATAATTTTACTCATCCCCCATATTCCTAATAACTATGGGGTGTGACTTGTCACACCCACCCTCTTACATGCATTCAATGATTCACTTTGGGGACACTCAATAAAAAAATAGATTTTAATACATAGTCATAATAAAATTTAGGAATGTGAGTGAAATTAGTAGGCATGGATAATTTCCCGTTGGACCCCTCTCTTACAAATTCTCCTAGACCCTCTCCTCTCTTATGGATTTATTCCCCCATCTATGTCCATATCCCCTTGGCATCACATTATATTATTAAAGTTAAAAAATATAGTTTGCATATACATTGTTTGGTCATATCCACATATTATATATACATTAATAATTAATTAAATATGGGCATTATAGTGGGGATTTTACACTAATTGGGACTCGCCATCGAGCATTCTTCCTTACTAATTGACGTAGGCAATTTTGGCTCATCAACATAATTGGTGTTGGAAGGAGGGCCTTGAGAAACTGAATGGATAATAAAGAATCATGTAATACTTATTATACCCATTCTAATCCACAAAAAAATCCCTCTCAACACAGTGAACCTCATACTTCTCACACTAAAAAAAACCTAGACCCACAGTTGAATTTTATCTCTACACCCACTCAATTTTCCATTTGACAGAGTGAAAGTCCAAATAATATTTTAATGTCGACTTCTCTCACATTCAGGTCTTTTGAAATTAGAAAATTTATTCAACTCTCGCATATCCCAATTCATGTTCCAAGTAAAGAAATTGGTATCGAACCAATTGGATATCCTCTCCCCGAGAGACAGAGAAAAAACCACACTTTGGCATCATTTGACCCTAGTTTTCCAATCGAGAATGATATCCCAACCACTACAACCCCTGATTATCACCTTTCAAAATTTATCAGGGGAACACCTAGTCCTTCTGAGCTAACCTTTGAAGACTACTTACCTATTTTTTGTGGTGAACTACCACTTCCCCCAAATTCTCCTCTAGTTACCCCCACAGACTCTTTTGAAGGAGAATCCTCAGAGGAAGAACCTTCAGGTGATCATTTAGGAAATCCTAGAAAAAAACATGGAAAACCCTAACTAATATATATTTATGAGTGGAATGAAATGAAACACATATATATGACATTAACATATATATACAGAGAACAATAACCGATATACAATGAAACTTAACTTCCATTCAATAAAGAAATTTATTGAAATTGTAAAATGTAGAATAAAACAATCTTGCTCGAATGGTGGTAGCTAATATCTAATACATGTGGCCACTACATGAATTCATATGAGCACATTAAAATGAGGCCTCCAGGATTTTTTATCATCAATAAGTAATCATAAAATCCTAGACACAAAAAAACCTAACCCTAGGAGATGAAGCGCCAAAATTCATGTGGGCCCCATTGGAGTAAGTGTGTACATCAACTTCTCAGGATCGTAACTTTTTCATATGATATTTGTTTTAGGTGCATTATAGCATGTTGGAAAGGTATATCCAATGAATACACATTTTTCTATAACACTCTGACTCCATCTACTGTGTGACTTTGGCGAGCCTAAAAAACATTGTTTAGGGCCTCAAAATGACCCCAAAATTTTAGAACCAGAAAAGTTAGAAAATAAACTACCAAGGTGAAAACTATATGTGAGCCAGTTGGCAGAGGCAGGTGGACACCGATATCCACTAAAACAAATCCTCCCCCTTAAGAATAAATGGTCTCCATTGTGTTTATTTCCACCATTAGATGAGGAAATTTCTGATGAATTTCGTCCCGGGTGAGCCACTTGCCTTTGTGCAGGCGTTTCCCCACTTTAACGACATAGTAAAGCTAAATATTTTGTTGGTAAGTACCCTTGAACTGTGTGTCCAAAATATGATCATTGGATGCATTTTCAATGCAGTTAGGGTTTAGATCTATTGGTGTTAATTGTTCTGCTATCTATGAGGTTTCCAATAATGGTGGAAAATATGGTTGGAGGTTGTTATAGCCCTAAAATGATCTACCTATGAATACATGGCATTGGAATTCCTACTTTCATAATTTTCCAAACCATTTCTCAGGAAATATCTTTAGAAAACCATTTTTTGGAGCATGTACGTGCCCCGATGCACTACTACCCACATAAATACTTAGGTTGATGCACTATTGGCCGCGTACATACTTAGGTTGCTGCATTAGTACCCACATAAATACTTATGTTGCATCACTACTTCCCACATACATACTCAAGATGATGCACTACTACTTTCATACATACTCTATTTGTTGCACTACCACTCGAGTAGATATGCGAGATGCATAATAAACAACATGTGTTTACCTCCAAAAGTTGCAAAAAATAAAAAGTTGCAAGGAATTAGGTGGAATTAACGAGCTATTGGAGGTTTCCCAACCAATTCACCTACTGTAGCCTGTCCCCAAATCGAATAACTATCCTTTTGTAATATAAAAGGATGTATTGGTGTCTCATTCTATAATCAAGCATTAGAACGGTGAAACTCTGCTCAAATCCCTTTCCTTCCTTGCCCAAGTATTTGTAGCCTTTTTTTAGTATTCCCTCAACATTCCCTTTCTATCCCTTTTATCCCATACAATACCTTACCTTCCCTTGAAGTGATTAGTTGATTGTGAGAGAAGGAATTTGGAAGGTGCACTTGGAGCATTGTTAAGAGGATCCTGGACCAGGTTCGTGGAGTGTTGGCTTGCAAAGGTTGTAATTTCTAATCTTTGAATATTGAATAAAAGAATATTTTTCCCTGTCCTAAATGATATCTTTATGTCTTTTATTTGGTTTATGTATAATGAGTTATATATAAATCTAATTGATGAATAGAGATAGAATATCGATAACCTTGTTTTCCTAAGAGTTGATGCAGGTCATCCTTGGGAGGATACTAGCATCCAAGAAGCAACAAATCTTGAGGAGGTCAGCATCAAACGTTTGGATCAATGGTATTTCTTCTGAATTACTCTTCTATCAATTTTTGTTCATCTATATGGAATGTTTGGGGTAGTTTAGGAACTAGATTATCTTTTAAGGGAGTTCATTTCTCTGTCTATACTTAGAACCCTGGTATAATTATAGGGGGATTTTCCTGCTAATAGAATTGGCGAATCCACTTGGGAGTCTCTCTAGGGTTTTAGAGGGAGGTTTTTGGGTTTTATTGGCTTCTTGATTTCCTTTTGAGTTTCATTCACATTGACTGAGTCTTTTAAGGGTCTATGGTCACCTGCAAGGTTCCTACCAACTTTCCCTGCCCAGTCAGTCTTCCTAGTATTTTTCTTTTTTGAAAAGTCTTAAAGGTGTACATTCTCTACTTTGGATCAACCCACGTATATATGTGCTCTGCATAGTAGACAACCCACACACATACGCATGATGATGATGTAAAACATAGTTACCAACTTAATGAGAACTTTGACCTCAAAACGAGAATTCTGGCCCAAAAAACCCATATTTTTGCATTAAAAACATGAAAATCAACCCCTAAATGAAAAAGTGGTGCTACCGGCATCACCATTTTTTCAAACAGGGTCAAATTACAACATTTTTCAAGCATGGACTTCAAAACTCATATAGTAGCTTAGAAAAACCTTAAAATTAACACCTAAATAAAAAAGTGATGCTAACTAAAAAAAAATCAAAACGTTAAAATTATGGCTAATTACGACCTAATTGAAACCATGGTTTTGACAATAGATCCCTATACCAAACAAAACCCAAAATTGGATACAAAATGATCACTTTAAAAAAAAATTATTAAATTTTTTTTTTCTTAAATTTACATTGAAAAAAAAAATTTCAATTTTTTTTTATTTTTTGTAATGAAGCAAAAAAACACATTTAAAAAAATATTCAAAACCCAAATTAAACAAAAAACAAAACCATTAAAAAACGGGTGGATAAAAGAAACCTAAAAAGAAAAGAAAAAAATTTAAAATTTCTCAAAAAAGAGAGTGATCTAAAAAATGGTATATATTTTTAAAAAATAATAAGGAAAAAAACACTTGAAACCTAAAAAAAACTAAAAAGAAAAGAAAAAAAAATTAGAAAACACTAAAAAAACTTAAAAAGAAACAAAAATTTAAACAAAATATTAAAAAAAATTCAACAGAGGAAAAAGCCCTAAATTAAAACCCTAAGCTAAAGAAAATGTAATGTTTAATAAATTATAATTTTAAAATAAACATAAATAAAAAATAATAATACAAAATATATAGAAAAATATTCAACAAATATTAAAATGCTTAACAAATTTTAATATTAGAAAATATATAGAAAAATATTTAGCAAATACTAAAATTATTAACAAATTTTAATATTAAAATAAATTAAAGTCAAAACCAATTAATTCACATATAAATGTTTCATCAATATACATTTTTTAATGTAAGATTTATAAAAAACTAATTATTAAAATAAAATTATACATAAATAAATGCAATTTTTTATCAAAAAACATTTCACCAAAACTACATTTAAAAATTAATTATTATCATGCTTAACATATTTTATTTTCAAAGAAAATTTTAATTAAATTAGAAATTTCAATTTCGAAAATGAATTTTAATTAAATTAGAAATTTTAATTTCAAATTCTCTACAAAAAAATCTAATATTTATTAAATTTTAATTTCAAAGTGCAGAAAACACTTCATAGAATGTGAATATTAAGATATTTGAATAACAACATGCCCCCTGTGAAGGGATGAAAGAGTCCTACTCACTCTGCAAGTACAAAAAAAAGGGCCCTACAACCCGGGGAAAATATCATTTCTAAAAACAGGACCACCTAGTGGCACATACATGCTTTGTCAAGAAGGTGCAATGACAAGCATCATAAGGTTTTGTATATTAAAAAATGTGATAGTTGCAATTATAAAAAAAAAAAAAAAATAGTTTTACAATCTATATATATAGATAGATAGATAGATAGATAGATGAATGGATTTATATATATTATATAAAAATATATATAGTTTATATAATACACACACACACACACACACACACACACACACACACACACACATATATAGAGTGAGGAAGCGTGAGGGGGTGATGTGGGGCATTGCTTAACCCTTGGGCTGATGCAGTGACCCATGTGACTTACGACCTAGCCAACGGGGACTGGAGGGATGCTCGACATCGCCCCCGTGGTTCTCACTTCTATATATATGTTTATATATATATTATATAAATTATATATATATAGTTTATATAATATGTATAAATATTGACCCACAATTTTTCTTTTATAAAAATTTAATGTTAGAATTAGTTTTTAAAGATTTTCTAGCGTTATTTTTTGTTTATTTTATTTTTAGATTTTGGGTGTTTCTTATTGGTTTTTTTTTTTTTTAATTTTCTATTAAAAAATTATTTTAGAGATTTTTAATTTGGTTTTATATATATTTTTTTTTTGGTTTTTGTGTTTTTAAATTTTTTTAAAGTGTTTTTTTTTTTTTTTTTTTTTTTTTTTTTTTTTTTTTTTTTTTAATTTGACACTTCATTGTTTCTTAGTTTTATAAAAAAAAAAAAAATTCTATTTAATTTTTAGGTTTTCTTTATTTTATTTTTTATATATAAAATTTGTTTTTGCTTTTGATATATTTTTTTTTTGTATTTTAATTGTTTTTTTTTTTTCTTAGATTTTTAAGATTTTAATTTATCAAAATAAATTTTAATTATATTTGTTTCTAAATATTCAAAATAGTGTTATTTTAGTAGAATTATTTTCTATGTATTGAAGTAAGGATAAACAATATGTTAAAATGATGTTTTTTTACTACATTTTAAAAATATGGAACAATAAATCAATTAAAGGAGACACAATTACATGAAAACTAGTAATTTCAAAAGTAAAATGGAAAATAGTATTTATAAGATTGAGCAGAGCATAAAAAATTATTAAAAATATTGTTGAATAAAAATAAAATAAAATAGAAAAAAATTGAAAATACATGAAAAAGCAAGCATTTAAAAAAAAAAAAAAAAAAAAAAAAAAAAAAAAAATTTAAAATATGAAAAACCACCTAAAGGGAGGGGGTGCTACCAGGTAGCACCATTTTTAAAAAACAATTAAAAAACTTGAACCCCAAAAGCGAGAACTCTGATATATTTTTTTTTAGTAATTTTAATTGTTTTTTTTTTCTTAGATTTTTAAGATTTTAATTTATCAAAATAAATTTTAATTATATTTGTTTTCTAAATATTCAAAATAGTGTTATTTTAGTAGAATTATTTTCTATGTATTGAAGTAAGGATAAACAATATGTTAAAAATGATGTTTTTTACTACATTTTAATAGTATGGAACAATAAATCAATTAAGGAGACACAATTACATGAAAAAACATAATTTCAAAAAAGTAAATGGAAAATAATATTTATAAGATTGAACGAAGCATAAAAAAATTATTAAAAATATTGTTGAATAAAAAATAAAAATAAAAAATAGAAAAAAATTGAAAATACATGAAAAACAAGCATTTAAAAAAATACTGTGGAAACATTGTGGATCAAAAAATTTAAAATATCGAAAAACCATCTAAAAAGGGAGGGGGGTGCTACCAGTAGCACCATTTTTAAAAACAAGGTAAAAAACTTGAACCCCAAAAAACGAGAACTCTGTAGAGTTCTCGTTAAGTTGGTAACTATGTTGTAATAGCCCACGTATTTGTGTCTTGAAAGTGTTTTTTAACAAAGAGAGGTTTGTCTCCTTCCTGATAGAAGTTTAGGCTTTTCAAGACTTTCTTGAACTTGTCATAGTCTCTATCTTTGACCTTAGCTTGGGTTAAAGTTTATGTTAACTTGTTTCTTAGTTTTCTTTTGTTTTCCCTAAGGGTTTAGAGTGAACTTTCAAGTTTTAGATCCTCCTTTTCATTTCTTGTTTTAATCCCTTCATTTAGGCAATTGGCTTAGGGTCTCCATCAATCTTGGGTTTTGTTTTCTCTTTTTCCTATTGCTTGCTTTGAAAAACAAAAAAATATTTTTACTTTAGTTTTTCTTGTTAAATCAGTTCAAAAAATGAAAAAAAAAAAATTATTTTCTTGCATTTAGTTTGGTAAAGTAGCCTAGGTTGTTTGTTTGCAAAAGAAAAGAGTCTTCATTTGAAAGTTTTTTTTTTTCTTTCCTGAAATATAAGTAGTTTCTCTTAGTCAAATGAAAGCACTTTTTAGGAAACTTTGAATTACAAGATCTTGAAATATTGATTAGAAAAGTTGAATTTTACAAAGAGTTTTACAAGAGTTTCTTTAAGTTTGAAGTGTCTTTTTTCTTTCAAATGCTCTGAAGTTCTCTTCCTTATTCGTTTCCTCAAAAAACCATTAGTTTCACAACCAAATCCTTTGCGTAAATCAATCCTTAAAATTAATGATTAACTTAAAATATATTAGACTTTATGTTTGTAGGGTTCGTCGACTAGTTTAGGATTTTAGGGCCTTGAATTAGTTGTGAAGAGGAAATTATTCAAGGCCATTTAAAACAAATGTCAGATTTTGAGATAGGGAGTCTCTTAAGTCCAGCCTTGTAAGAGTTAGTTGGGCCCGGCTCTAACACAAGGGATAAACACGAGTTCGCATGAGGAAAGGTAGAGGATATAACCCTTCCAAAGATGGACCAAACGTATTAGGGATTGTATATTGAGGGTATTTCTTATGAGCAATATTAATCGCATTTTCCTACAGAGCTTCGTGGAGCTAGAATCCATTAGATATCCTTAGTTTTCTTCTGAACCGATTGATTTCGACACCCTTGAAGGGATTCAAACTTGTTATCCTTCTCATTAAAATCTGTCCGAGTATCGACTGTACCCGCCTGGTGATTGACTGGGAGCTGGAAACTTAGTTTCCTATATTTTATGGACTTACATAGGTGACTACGGGGTTATACCAGGGTACCTAGGGTAGACGATGGATTATGCTTTGTAGAGTATACCCGGTGGGTCATTCCATGTTCTAGTTGTACTTTCATCGGTTAGTTTCTCTGTTGTCAATTGGTGTAGATGTCCTTCCCATTAGTTAGTCGATTGCTTGATTTATCTTTATGAAAATTTTATTGGTGTGCTCTATGCTCCCTAGTTTTCCATAGTGAGTTAGTCAGTCATTGATTTGGGTATCTGCCCTAAGGTGGTAGACTACCCACTCCACCATTCGTGACGACTTTTTGGTCTTCTTCTTAGAAACGTGGAGTTACCTCTTTATAGGCATTGATTTTTATAACATTGGTTCACCAGAGTCAGTGTGTGATAATTTTACGGACTTGAACGATCTCAGAAAGGGATAATCTATGCATAAGATCTTCATGGAAAAATTTCTTGATGATACAAACTAAGGAACCCCTTCGCAAGGGGATTCTTGTACTTTTCCTTTCTTTGGAAATGTTGGTGTCCCTGTTGAGGAAAAAGATATGAAATAATCTTACTCAATCATTTTCAGATCTTGCTTGGCCAATTAAAGATAGACGGGAATATCACCCTATGTTTATAGCCTCAAAATCTGCTTCTTAATCTACAAGTATTAGTTACAAGGGCTTAGGATGATTTTTTATAATAAAATATTGTTATAAAGTTCAATATTTTTATATAATTTTCTGAATATAATAGATGCAAAAGTGATTGTGGAGACAAAATAAAAAATACCAAGTCACAAATTAACATAGATAAGACAGAATATCAATCACTTATTTCATTCCAAGAAATCAAAAGAATTATTTTCTTTACAAAAATCCTTGAGGGAGTTTGGACCAAAGTCAAACTTAGATGTCCCCGATGAAAACCATACAAAAGGACTTCTGACATAAAGTAAAAAACTAAACTTTAAAAGCTAGATTAGCTTGCCACAGATTGTTGCCCACTCGAATCTGCACAATATCCTTTATCAATCATGAAAATTAGTTCATAAACAAAAAAGTCTACACAGACTATCAAAGATAGGTCAACACCTCTGAAAAACAAGTGTCTGAATGATGTAATTCAACCTTGAATATTGTTGTCTACAATAGGACCCTATTGTCATAAAAGAGAATTAGGCTTTTAATGAATTAAAGAATGAATGAAAAATGAACTATCTCAATAAAACTCAAGGTCATACCTTAGTATGCTTTCTCCTTCTATTCTCCCCTTGTTCTTCCTTCTCTTTTTTTCCTTTAAGCAATCAAAATTAGTTGAATTAGTTCAACTACTTCTTTTAGTTAAGTTAACTAAAACTCAACTAACTTTTAGTTTAGGGGAAAACTTAATATAATAATAATAAGGGTCTTTAATAAATAATAACTAGTGGGTGGGACCCCTTGTGACTCCCTTTAGTTTCTTAACAAAAATAAACAAAACTAGTCAATCAATCAAACACATCCCTCCTTGTGGCTCCCATCATCATTCTCGTAATTTCAAAATTAATATCAATGATATTTTAAACCATATACAAAAAATATAATATCCAAAATATCCAAAAATAGTATGTTGTCAAAAAACTTCAACAGTCAACTTTTCTCATCAATCAATAAATAAATATACTCAAAAACCATATTTTCCACTTAGGAGGCAATTTTCCCTTTGTTGTTGCTATCTCCCTTTGATTTATCTAAATTATCCTTAGTTTGTATGGAGCCTTTAGGCTTGATCTCACTGATAACAATAGAGCATTCATCTCTCAAGTGCATGCGGGATGAAACGGATTTGGTGGAATCCCTTGAGGGAGAGGAGGGGGCAACAACAACTTTTCCTTTATCATGTGCATGGTGGGCTTCAATTTTGAGGCTCTTGATTGCATGGGAAGATTGTACAAGTGAGTGTGTAGGGGAAATTTGGACAATTGGGTTAATCGGTGGAGGAGGAGCAGTTAGAGACAAATTGGGTCAGCCACGATGTTGGGAGACTGTCGGGTGAACAATCTCTTTCCATTCTTCATTTTCAGGGACTTTAGGTTGTAATGAGACATGAGGGGGAATTGAGATACCAGGGACATGTTGGGGTTGGAAGGGGGGCCTTTCTGGCCTACGATGGACTACCCCTTGTCCAATCCAATTGAAAAATCAATCTTGGAAGAGATAGTTTAACTCTTGTGGATCTGCATCAAAATGTATCGAAAACCTTGGACTTCTAGGGCATCTGTTCGAATTTCCTCTTCCCCTGTTATTTTGGCCATGGCTTCCTCTGCTGAATAAGCTCGTTCCTATATGCAATGTTTATTAGCAGCTAACTTCTTAAAAAATCCATACATGACATCTCTTTAAATATGAACAAAGTTTGGCTCAACAACACATCAGACCCATGCAATCCAATCCATAGAAATCTTTTAATACTTGTCAATGATTGGGGGGTGAATACAGGTTATGGGATGTCCGAGGGGGTTGTATTGAGTGAAAAATGATAAAATGTAAGGGATTAGATCATGATTACTACTCAACAAATCATCAAACAAACAACTATGTTGTAATAACAAAACATATCAACTATAACCTATCTTTGTGTCATCCTTCTTGATATAATACAAAGTTTCCATTTAATTTTATTTTAATTTTAAGAACAGGGTGTGCAAAGTGAATCTAGGAATGTGATGGGATTCGTAATGTGTGAAAAAGTGAGAGAATGACAGGGAAGTTAATGGATACTATTCATAAAACAAATTAAGTAATCAATAATCATAACTCTGTAATAAAATCAATCCAAAAAATACCAACAACACACCAATAATTGTTGTGTATCAAATTGCTCGTTGTTCCAACATTTAAATTTCATAGAATTTCTTAATTGATAACATTATGTGTAATCACAACTCATAATCAAAACAAACTTTCCATTTCAATAGTCTTGCTTAAGAAAGCGTTGATCTTTTATTTCCTTGCCTTCCTTTTAAGAATTAAAAAAAAAGCACACAGCAATATGTTCGTCCTATATCCCATAATGCATCACTGTAATAATCAACACCCATTGTCTACCAATCTACAATCGGGCCCCAATAAAATATACACAGGTCCTTTTTTTTTTTAAATACAAACAAACTTCCAAAATATGCCTGATTACACACAATCTTCATCATATCAACTAACAAGATGTTGCCTTTCGAAACAGACACAACACTAGGCCACAGAGTCTTGTTATTACTCCTAGTCTGAGCAACATAACCAATAGTTATCCACTGAGGAAAGAAAAGATGGGTAGGGTAAAAAATCTAGTGCACATAGTGTGTTTATAATTTGTAGAGGAGAGGCAAAGTTATTTGAATAGTGACAGTTATTAAAAGAACACATGGAGATATAACCTCTGTATCTACTTCCCTAAGAGTCGAAAAACCTGACAACAATACCAGTGAGGATGCATAACACCGAGGTATAACTTATATCACCCCAAAACCCTATAGTACATATTAATGTTATGGCCACTCGAAGACTAGATCTTGGGATACTTTGGTGAAAGGACAATAAGAATGAGCCAATGACCATAAATCATGGTTTTGAATAAATAACACAGAAACTACCGACAATCCGAATGTGACTAGATAAGGGTTACCACCATTACTGTGAGGGAAAGGAAATAACTGATGGTAATACATAGAATGAAACCCTCCACCATCAATACAGAGCGATATATACCACATTCACTTATTATCCACTGAGACCCATCACGATATTAAACCGACCAAGAAACTAGTCAATGCTCAATTTAAACAAAACCAAATTCTTTTGCTTGCAATACGAAAAAATTTACGGTCATCACGGAGAGAAATATCACACATTTGCACAGTCAAAATTCTCAAGAAAACAAAAAATCCAAGCATCACTAAGCCATTATTCGTTCATACATAGAGGATATTTCATGGATGGGGAGAAAAAGAACCATACCTATAACAAAATTCTTAAAAGGGTGAGTTGGCCAAGTATTATTCTTTCCAAGAGATTCAAATGTGGAGCTTCACAATACACAGACTGAAAATGAAACAAGGAACAATGCTAGGGTGATGCCTGATAGGGGAGTATGGAGTGACGTGCAGTAAATGAATGTCGCTTCCATCTCCCAACCTATTCAATTTGAAGTACGAGACAACCAAAAATTCACCAATCAATTAAACCATGTATTCAATACCAAACCATTGCAAATCTACGATGATACCCTTTGCATAGTGCACCACCCCATATCCTTTACATGTTAACCCTTGCCACAATTCTATGCCATCATACATATTGCAATGTTATATGCGCCCAATTTAAATCTAGTGAAATTCATATAGTCCACTAACCAACAATAGCATATTAGTTAGGACTAATGCTAACATGTTTTAACTTCTCCTTTTGCATATAATCCTTTATCATAGCTTAACATATAAATATTTTCCCTTTAGAATGTTTTCATAGGTTTTATTTCTTTGTTCTGATTATGATATCACTAGTATATCTCTTGCATAAATGTGGCTAGGTAATTGATCACAATGATTAGTGACATGCTTAAATCATAGAAAATATAAATACATGCCCATCATAACAAAAAAACAAACTTTGGATTACAAGAAGCATTCCATAATATGCATCATCCACGTGTTACTATGTCAAAAAGAAACCAAGACTGCATTGTCACCCATGTAGGATTGTGTAGGAATCATCAAAATAGTAGTAGAAAAATGTGCGGTATGTCTATCCTTGAGCCTCTACTCTACAAGGGGGTCCCACCTACTAGTATTATATTATAACAATAGTTTAAATAATAGGTGATGTAGGAGCATCACTCCAGCCAGCCATGCACCAGCCAACCAACCCACTCAGCGCATTCAAGGAAGAGAGGCGCCAATCCTCTCATATTTTGAATTTGAATTAAGGGAATTTAATACTTGTAAGGCTATTAGAGCCAAAAGGTCGTGCCTATACACAGGCTTTAGATGTAGATAGCCTTTAATGGTTGTAAGGATAAATCTAGATCCGATCTGGACTAGACAACCATTAAATTGTAAATTCAATGTAATTGAATATAGTAGGTAGCTTGGAGGGAAGAGATCGAAGAGCCCCCTCTTGTAAATATCTTTGGTATATTTTTTTTATTATTATCATCAAGTAGAGAAGATAGAGAAGAGAGAAGGAGCCGAGACTCTTTCAAAAGTCCAAGCTCAGGAACACCTTGTAAAGGAGGCATTTCATATTAATACAAAACAACAGTTTTTTATGCATGTCATTCTGTGTTGTGTGGATGTCTTTGTGTGTTCTTTATATATGTTGTAGATGTATGTTAGGTATGCATTTGCAGGGACATATAGGTTCTGCTATCTGTGGGTTATTTGATTTCAGGTTTGGGGATCTTTGAGGCTTCATGCCAAGAGGGTGTGACAGAACGTTGCAGGCTTTGAAAGCCAATGCATAGATGCACTTCTGAGTCCTGCAGGATTTGGATGAAGACGTGCTAGGAGGGTGCACCAGCTGAATTCATTGACTCAGGGGAGAAGCCTCAAGGTTTTTGAACACCTTGGAGGTAGGACTATGCGGAAGAGAGCACATGACATAATAGAATCGTTGAGGTATTATGTGAGAGCTCTGCCAAGAGGGCATTTGAGCAGGTGTAGAGGAAGGCACATAGAAGATATAATCTCTGAGGATTTCTGTAGGGATCTACCAGGAGGGAATTGAGTAAGTGCCACTGTGCATGGGGATAACTCTTAGAGTTCTGAGGAACAAGAGAAGTGTCATGGAGACCTTCACAGGGTTACTCAACACCCTGTAGGCTCAGCAAGGAGTTGCTTGAGCAAGAGACTGCCAAGAGAGCATCAGATTCTCCATCTGAGGGAGAGGAAGGGTTAAGTCCCTTAGAGGTCTGAGCAATAGATAATATTAGGAAATATAGTACTCTCCGATGTGTAGAGACCCTATAGGAATCACAGTGGTCGAGAAACCTTTCAAGGTTTCAGATAAGAGAAGCTTAGGAGGAAGAGTGCCTTTGAGCACAGGAGCGACAACTGCAAGGAGTGTAGGAATTCAAGGAAACCCTTCAAGGTGTCATAGTCCTGAAGCTCAAGAGGGAAGGTATCTTAAGAATGCAGGTGAGAACCAAGGATACATGCTTCATAAGAGGAAGCAAAGGCTGAGGCCTTTGATAATTTGAAATCTTTCAAGGAGAAGGAAGAAATGTGAGCTCAGGAGGGAGCACAGTTGTCGTCGGATCAGGCCGAGGATAAGATCTAGACCATTGGAGGTTTACATCCAGGAGCAGTAGAAAAGCACACAAGTAGGGGAATGGATCTAAACCATCAGATCTAGGTGTGAATAACCGATAGCCGTCGAATCCAGGAGAAGTTGCACGAGATATAACCCTCATATGCCAAAGAGAGGACTTGGAAAAAGTCCTGAAAGGATTATTTTGGTATCTTAGAGTTCGAGAGACATGGAGGGAAAGAATTGGATCTCTTGACCCATGAAATCCCGAGGGAATCAGAGCCATCCATCTGAGGAGGACACATGTCACAATATCCTCATATCTCGGGGATTCGGGCATCAGGAGCAGAGCAGAGGAGTCCTTCGACTTCACGAGTGGAGAAGTCCTGAAGATATTAGGGTCGTCCATCTTTGGAGGACACATGGAGTGATCAAGGGAAATCAAAGGACCAGGGATCAAGATCATTTCGTGGATTCGAGTATCGTGAGATGGGAGGCAGAGGCATTTTCTCTACAAAATCCCAAGTCGTGAGATCGTGATGCGATCTAAACCATTGATCAAGGAAGAAGGAGAGCCATAGGATCGGGCATCTCGATACCTTCCATATCGGAGGTTCAGATATTGGAGAAACTTCCATTCGATTGTGGAAGTCATGAAGTGGCGAGAGCTGAGAGCTCGTGTGAATGCGTGGCACATCTGTCAGGTGGGGATGGCAAGGGTGACAGGTGGCATGTATTCGCACATTAGGAAGGATTCAATCTTCATTGACTTAACGTGTATTAGAGAATCACGAAGGAGGATCACAAAGGCTCGACACTCCAACTCGTGAAGTCGCAAGTATCGAGTAGGTGCTAGCACTTAGCCTAGCATGTGGTTATGTGTGTAAGGTGCTAACCCAGGAGTAACCATACCCATATCGTGATTTCGGGTATTGGAGGATTGAAGAAGGAGGATTCGAGGGCTTCGACTCACGAACTCGTGAGATCGTGATTTTGAGAAAGGCACTTGTGTTAAGGCATTGATCGGAGCACTGTGGATGCTCAGAGAAAAGGGAAGCTCGTGCCTAGTGCCCATTTGAACAGGTGGAGTTTCTGAAAGGACCTGTGGATTTGATTTGTTGAAGGTTCCAGCAGGGAACTAAAGGAGTGTTTCGACTCAAGGAGAAATCAGAACGATCCTTAGACCAGGAGGTCGTGTAGGACTTGTTGAGGCAGGGAGTGTTGCATCAAGAGGTATCAGATGAGCCATACCCGTATCGTGATTTCGGGTATTGGAGGATTGAAGAAGGAGGAGTCGAGGGCTTGGACTCACGAACTCACGAGATCACGAGTTTGAGAAAGGTGCTTGTGTTAAGGAGTTGCTCAGAGCACTATGGATGCTCAGAGAAAAGGGAAGCTCGTGCCTAGTGCTCGTTTTCATAGGTGGAGTTTCTGAAGGACCCGTGTATCTGATTTGTTGAAGGTTACATCAGGGAACTAAAAGAGCATTTCAGCTCAAGGAGAAATCAGAACGATCCTTAGACCGGGAGGTCGTGCAGGACCTGATGAGGCAGGGGGTGTTGCATCAAGTGGTATCATAGCTTGATCTCGTCTGTAGATTTTAGGTGAAGGAGCGGAGGAAAAAGAATACTCTGATACACATCATTATGTATCAGAGCAAGACTTTGTTTGTATATTTCAGGAAGAGAGAGTAGGAAGAGAAAAATTTGATATACATCAGTTGTGGTATCAGAGGCAGCTTACAGAGACAAGCATGAGAAGGCAGAGTGTTGGAAACTCTGTGGTGATTGTTTGTAGGTACGCAACAGTCAAGAAGATAGTTGGGAGGACTAAGAAGAGGCTAGAAGAACTAAGGATTGTAGAGTGACAACAATAGGTTTTCCAGGATGATAGACAGAAAGGCAGTGAGATGGCTTCTGAAGGCCATGCACGCGGTGGAAAGAAGAACTACCAGTAGTAGGAAAATGTTGCGAGAGATAAAGAACTCACCGATATTAGAGAGAGGATGGAAATTATGGCATTACAAATGCAACAGAATGATAAGTTGAGATGGGCATATGAATGGCCCATGAAGACGAAAGAAAAATGGCCAGTCAAGGCATTGGTGGCCAAAAGACAACAGAGGTTGTTAAATGGATGGTTGAGGCATGCTGAAGACCTCAATGAACAAGAGGATAAAGTGGTTCACATCTGTGAGCCAGAGGTTGGGAGAAATCTCAGTGATGATGAGGATGAACTGAGATCAGCTGAAGATCTCATAGACTGCCAAGAGGGAAGATCAGAAATTCCCAATTGTCAGGAGGGAAATGAGATGAGATCACTATGGGATCTCATAAACTGTCAAGAGGATAGCGAGGGAATTTCACATTGCTAAGAGGGCAATGAGATGAGATCACTACGGGATCTCATAGACTGCCAAGAAGGCAGTAGAGAACTCCCATATTTCTAGGAGGGCAAGGGAGAGCAGATGAGGTCAGAGATGAGTTCATATCAGCAAGGACAACTGACAAAGGAGAAGGATCAAAAGGATATCCTGATCATTGGAGGAATTCAGATATTCCTACCACTGAGCCTAGATGAGGCCAGAACATGCGTTGCAGAGGTAGCAACAACAAAAAGACTTCCAACAGTGGATTTCATGACAAAGGAGCAGATATCGGAGGCTGCCCAAGCAAAGGCAAAAGAGAATTCCAAGGAATGGCTCAAAGTTTTTAGCCAGGTAGCTGAAATAAAGATAGTTGTAGAACTAAAGTTGACAACAAAAAAAGAGCAGGCAGATGAAGTAGTCACTCCATGGGAGATGGAGCTAGAGATGTTGGAGGATTGGCTGAACAATCTAGAGCCAATAGATGACTGTCGAGAGCAGACAGTCATGCAGAATGCTGAAGATGAGATTTTCGAGGAATCGCTCAGAAATTTCAGCCAGAGAGCTGAACGGATGATCATCACTGCAGTATCGAGGTATGCAACGGAAGATGAGGGAGAATTATAGGCTGAGGAGCAGTTGGGAGAGGTTGGAATTGAGCCAACACAAACAGAAATGGTAGCAATAGAACTACCACAAGAAGAAGCTGAACAATAGTTCAGTGAGATGGCTGCAGAGCTAGAATCTGCAGCAGAGTGGCAAGTTCAGGCCACAGGAGATGAAAAAGATAGTATGGGATATCATGGTGATCTTCCCATTTGCAGAAAGAAATTGCAGCAGAGGAGACTACATGAACAGATCCAACCATTGTAGCAGTTGGACAAAATGATCGAGTAGATCAGGAAGTTGATGTTGAATTCAGCACAAGAGACTGCCAGCAAAGAAAGGTTGGGCAGAAGGGAGATAGCAACAACAACAGAGCAATGGAAGCAGAAGCAACAGCAGCAGCAGAGGGATAGAGCAGAGAGACAAATCCAAAGAGTTGTTTGGGATCCAGGTGGATTTCAATAGCCAGGGTGGAGAGCTCATGAGCAGGATATCATGAAATTTCACAGCAGAGGAGTATGATGCAGGATCATCGCTCCAGCCAGCCATGCGCCAGCAAGCCAGCCCACTCAGCGCATTCAAGGAAGAGAGGCGCCAATCCTCTCATATTTTGAATTTGAATTAAGGGCATTTAATACTTGTAAGGTTGTTAGAGCCAAAAGGCCATGCCTATACGAAGACTTTAGATGTAGATAGCCTTTAATGGTTGTAAGGATAAATCTAGATCCGATCTAGACTAGACAACCATTAAATTGTAAATTCAATGTAATTGAATAGAGTAGGTAGCTTGGAGGGAAGAGATTGAAGAGCCACCTCGTGTAAAGATATTTGGTATCTTGTTTTGATTATTATCATCAAGTAGAGAATATATACAAGAGAGAAGGATCCGAGACTCTGTCAAAAGTCCAAGCTCAGGAACACCTTGTAAAGGAGGCATTTCATATTAATACAAAACAAGAGTTTTTGTTGCATGTCATTCTGTGTTGTGTGGATGTCTTTGTCTGTTCTTTGTATATGTTGTAGATGTATGTTAGGTATGCATTTGCAGGGACAAATAGATTCTTCTATCTGTGGGTTCTTTGATTTCAGGTTTGGGGATCTTTGAGGCTTCATGCCAAGAGGGTGTGACAGAATGTTGTGGGTTCTAAAAGCTAGTGCATAGATGCACTTCTGAGTCCTGCGGGATTTGGACAAAGACGCGCCAGGAGGGTGCACCAACTAAAGTCATTAACTCAGGGGAGAAGCCTCAAGGTTGTTGAACACCTTGGAGGTAGTACTGTGTGGACGGGAGCACATGATAGAACAAAATCGCTGAGGGATTCTGTGAGAGCTCTGCCAAGAGGGATTTGAGCAGGTGCAGAGGAAGGCACAGAGAAGAGAGAATATCTAAGGAGTTTTGTAGGGATCTTCCAGGAGGGCATTGAGAAGATGCACGAGTTGCATTGAGAAGAATAACTCTTTCATGAGTTCAGTGAGAAGACAGAGTTATTGAAGACTCTAGAGAACTCTACTAGGAGGGAATTGAGTAAGCGCTAGTGTGCATGGGGAGAAATCTTAGAGTTTTGAGGAATAGGAGAAGTGCCAGGGAGACCTTCACAGGGTTATTGAACACCTTGTAGGATCAACAAGAAATTTCTTGAGCAAGAGACTGCCAAGAGGGAATCAAATTCTCCATCTGAGGGAGAGGAAGGGTTAAGTACCTTAGAGGTCTTAGCAATAGAGAATCTTAGGACATATAGTACTTTCGGGTGTGTAGAGACCCTGTAGGAATCACAGTGGTCGAGAAACCTTTCAAGGTTTTAGAGAAAAGAATCTCAGGAGGAAGAGTGTCTTTGAGCACAAGAGCGACAACTACAAGGAGTGCAGGAAGTCAGGGAAACCCTTCAAGGTGTCATAGTCCCGAAGCTCAGGAGGGAAGGTGTCTTAAGAACACAGGCGAGAACCAAGGATATAGACTTCACAAGAGGAAGCAAAGGTTGAGGCCTTTGATAATTTGAAATATTTCAAGGAGAGGGAAGAAACGTGAGCTCAAGAGGGAGCACAGTTGCCATCAGATCAGGCCGAGGATAAGATCTGGACCATTGGAGGTTTACGTCCAGGAGAAGCAAAAAAGAACACAAGAAGGAGAATGGATCTGGTCTGTCAAATCTGGGTGTGGATAGTCGATAGTCGTCGGATCCAGGAGAAGCTGCATGAGGTATAACCCTCGTATGCCAAAGAGAGAACTTGGTGAAAGTCCTGAAAGGCTTGTTTCGATATCTTAGAGTTTAGGAGACACAGAGGGAAAGAATTGGAGCTCTTGACCCATGAAATCTTGAGGGAATCAAAGCCGTCCATCTGAGGAGGAGACCTGTCACGAGATCCTCGTATGTCGGGGACTTAGGCATCAGGAGCAGAGCAGAGGATTCCTTCGACTTTGCAAGTGGTGAAGTCCCAAAGAGATCAGGGCCGTCCATATTTGGAGGACATATGGCATGATCAGGGGAACTCGGAGGACCAAGGATCAAGATCATTTCGTGGATTCGGGTATCATGAGCTGGGAGGCGGAGGCCTTTTCTCTACAAAATCCCAAGTTGTGAGATCGCGATGCGATCTGAACTATTGATCAAGGAAGAAAGAGAGTCATAGGATCAGGCGTCTCAATACCTCGCATATTGGAGGTTCAGAGATTGGAGGAACTTCCTTTCGATTGTGGAAGTCGCAAAGTGGCGAGAGCTGAGAGCTCGTGTGAATGCATGGCACATCTGTTAGGTGGGGATCGCAACAATGAAAATTGGTGTGTATTCACGCATCGGGAAGGAGTCAACCTTCGTTGACTTAATGTGTATCGGACGATCACGAAGGAGGATCACAAAGGCTCGACACTCCAACTCGCGAAGTCACGACTAGCGAGTAGGTGCTAGCGCTTATTCTAGAGGGTGGTTATGCGTGTAAAGTGCTAACCCAGGAGGAGCCATACCTGTATCATGATTTCAGGTATTGGAGGATTGAAGAAGGAGGAGTCGAGGGATTTGACTCGCAAACTTGTGAGATCGCGAGTTTGAGAAAGGCGCTTGTGTTAAGGCGTTGCTCGGAGCGTTGTGGACGCTTGGAGAAAAGGGAAGCTCATGCCTAGTGCTCATTCTCACAGGTGGAGTTTTTGAAGGACCTATGGATCTGATTTGTTGAAGGTTCTAGTAGGGAACTAAAGGAGCGTTTCAGATCAAGGAGAAATCAGAATGATCCTTAGACTGGGAGGTCATGTAGGACCTGCTAAGGTAGGGGGTTCAAGTCATGCTAGGGGAAAATCACCAACCTCTGCGAGTCATGTTGGAGATAGGTCATCAACCTCTACAATTCATGTTGAAGACCAGCACCCATCCTCTGCAAGTCATCCTGGGGGAAAATCACCAACCTTTGTGAGTCATGTTGGAGATAGGTCGTCAACCTCTACAAGTCATGTTGAAGACCATCATGCACCCTATGCATTTCATGCTAGGGAAAAAAGTCCAGTCACTTCTAGTCATAATGGAAATAGGAATGTATCCTCTATGAGGCATGTTATCGACCCATCACCAACCTATGCAATTCATGTTGGATATGTGAAACTAACCACTACTAGTCATGTTGGGGGAATTGATTCTGTTGAGAAACCTAGATGGATAATACATAATCCTAATTTCCCTTGTAATATTTTCAAGGGAGATTTCCTTACTCATTTATGGCATGGCCTTCCAAATACATGAAGATTTTGGTCCATGTCTATAATCTCTTATGATTCTGAGTCTTCTAAGGTTTCTTCACAGTCTATTCATCCAGTGGTTGAGAAAGTGGTCATGCCAATGCAATATTTGGTCGATCCCACTCCCTTTTTGTGGGGTGATTCACCTCTAGACCATGTTGTCTCACAACCTATTCATCTAGTGGTTGAGAATGTGGTCAGACTGATGCAATCTTCGTCTGATCCCACTCTTCTCTTGGAGAGTGTCGAGTCTATTAAAGTGGTCACACTGGTGCAATATTCAGATGATCCCACTCTTCTCTTGGGGAGTGATGTGTCTACCAACTATGTTTTTATCATTTCCATCTCAGTACTTTCAGAACAAGGGGTCATCCTGATCACTTTGAGGACACCCCCCAAGTCCTAGGATGGTTTCCTTTGATTGGAATTGCCTTGTTGAGCCTTGCCTTCCTTCTTCTTCACCTTTTAAAATAACGGTTGAAGTTAATTCAAAACAAATTTACCGATGTATCCTAGATGAAGGAGCCTCTGCAAGTATTTTATCCTCCTCAGCTTGGCAAGCTTTGGGTTCTCCCAAGCTTGTGACTGATTCACATGGGTTGTTGGCTTTTGATAGATGTCCTAGTGAATATTTGGGGGTTCTTCCTCAGTTTCCTATCTTGTTAGGTGGGAAGATTGTCCTTGTTGATGTTATAGTGGAGCAAGGCCCGTTAGATTTCAATATGCTTCTCGAGCGTGATTATGTATATGCTATGAACTCTATGGTGTCTATGCTCTTACGGGTGATGAATTTCCCTCATAATGGAAGCATTGTCACTATCGACCATATGGCATATGATAATCACCATCCTAATTTGGTGTCAATTCATGCTTCCACTTCATATGTTCCTAGTGTTCATGTAGACTCTACCTTGCCATGGATTAATTATCTGGTGTTCTATCCTCGATGTTCAATTGATTCTAAGAAGGAACCTGTGCAATCATGTTTTCCTTCTCAAGGCATGGTCTTGACAATTGATCCATTATTTTATCCAATGGGGGAAGGGGAGCCCTTTATTCCCCCTCTTCATCTGAGTGATCTTGAGTTTCCTTTCGAGTCTAATCTCGTTGTTTATAGATCTTCAATCCCTTGTGTCTATGATTATTTGTTGATAGACTCTGCCAACCCTCACCAAGACTTCCATCATCATGTAGAATATGGTCAATTTACTTCTCCCTTTGGGATTGTCGACCCTCCTCGTTCATGTGATTTCTCAAATTTTGAATTGCCTTCAGATGAGGCTATTCTTGAAGCCATGACTACAATTTCTATACTATGGTAAGACTTACACCGTGGTTTGTATTTTCTTCCCTTTTGGGAGAATTTTTAGGTTGACTATTGAAGAGACTCTTGGTTAGAGCCTAGCGGTGGGCTCTACCTGAAATACTACCATGCATGAGTCATATGACTGTACAGTACCTTGTACATATTATATAGTCCAGGTTTACTATTTTCAAGTTTTTTATTCAGTAGCACCTTTTATTTTCTGAAATTTTTATCTATATTGGATTTATTAACTTCTGTATGAGTGTTATTGTCCTTATATGCAGGATCTTGGAGACATTTTTTATTTGACATTTGTTCATCATATTGATTCATTCTTATAGGTATTTACCTCGAAACTAGCATATACATTAGGTTTTTTCCTACTTTCATTTTTTCATTATTCGTTTCCTGGTTCATTTGGCCTTAGGATTGACCCCATTGAATTGTGACACTAACCTTCCTTGTTGATAAGTGTTTCGTACTTTATCTAGTAGAGCCTACCACTACATGGATTCCTTAAATAGATCCTTTGCTGCATTTTGGCATCCATGCTGTCATTTTTTACTATAGGATTGGGATTCCTTGTTATTCCTATCATGAATACATATTGAAGCCTCATTATTCTTGTTAATCATCATTCTTGGCCTTAGCCATAGGAATCCCTAATGAGCACACTTTGTTGTCTTTCAAGCTCACCTTAAATTACAAAAGAAACATCCAACGAGACTGTATTTATTCTTTTCGATCTCGTCTGTATTACTTGAGAAAATTATCCCCTAAAGTCTTCTTTAATCCCTTTTTAGACTCTCTAAAATTGAAAACATTGTCAAGCGATCTTGTTTCCAATCATGCTCACCAAACTCAAATTTGAAGGCATATATGTCCGACAGTAGTTTTCTCCTTTTTCAGTCCATATGGATAATTTTACGAATAAAGGTATGATCTAGGAAGTTTAGTTCTCTAGAAGAGTATTCATAGGCATAAGTTTAACCCTTTTTCGGGCCTGAGGGACTAAATTTTCAAAAAAGGAACATTCTCCTTGGTTTTGGTTTATCACCTTTTTCGGGCCTTGGAGGTTACTTATGGAAAAGGAACCCCCGAGAGTCCATAGTTAAGCTCTTTTCAGACTCCCTAAAATTGAAAATATTGACGAGTGACCTTATTTCTTCACACTCATTAAATTGTTCTAGAAGAACATCAACTTAGAATGAGTTTAACCCTTTTTCTAGCCAGTAAATTATTGCAGAAAAAGGTATGCCTCGAGAGATTCGTCTCACCGGGAGAGTTTTCCTTAGTTACTTTTATAGGTTTTTGGGCTAAGGAGACTAAAGTGAGAAAAAGGTTATGAGTCCATAGTTAAGCTCTTTTTATACTCCTTAAAATTGAAAAGATATCCGAGTGATCTTGTCTTTGTCATACTTGTTAAAATGATTTTGAAAAGAAGTATTTTCATTGCAAGTTTAACCCTTTTTCGAGCAGATTAGATTAATTGCGAAGAAGGTACTCCGTGGAGTCTTATTTTTTCATTTTTTCAAACTCTCTAAATGTGAAAAAACAATCGAGCTTACCTTTTGTGGGCTCGTAAAAATTTACATGGAAGGGGCCTTATTGAGTCATGCTTAATCATATTGCAGGTCTCATATTTGCGTCTTTAGACTAATGTCGGCTCCATGTTTCTCTCAACTAAACCTTTGAATCATTCCTTATACACAAGCCTTGCAACATTATTTGCCTCTACAATTTGACACCTTGACGCATGGAGGAATTTTCCTCGAGTGTCCTTATCATGCACATGTCTCCTTGCCTTGAGCATCAGTATGTTCCATGCGCTTGGAACTAGTTTGCTTGCTTGAGACACTCATTCCTCCTTTGTAACGTAGAATTATTTTATTCTTTTTCAAGATCATTAAAAATTGAAAAAGGAAAAAAAAATCAAATATTCCAAAAAGAGGGGACGAGAAATATACATTATTTTTTCGACACAAAGATAGTCTCCTTGGACAAAGCACATCCATCCATTTGTTCGTCAAGCACTGGGATCTAGTATGACCTTAGGAAGTTTTTATCGCTACATAGAGCTTTGTCCTCTTCTATTTGGTTACTCTTCCAAGAATATGGAAAGTTTATGGTGCGTCCTACATCACAGACTTATGTCAATGTTATGTTGCATGAGTGTTAGGAACCAAATATAAATATAGCATATAAAAACATCAAAATAAGTACTCAACGCCTTGAAAAAGAGATAAATTCAAATAATAAGCCTCTTCGAGGGGGCAAACTCCTTATTCCCACATAAATGTACAATTCCCAAATGATTCCAAATGAAAATGTCTCCTTGGTATATATACGAGACTAGGAGTTATAATTACAACTAATGGAATAAAGCCGACATAAATAAAATAACATTACTAATTTAATATGCCCCAATTAAGGGGTAATGAGCCACTATTTAGGGCTTAACATGCCCCTCCCCTTGAGACAAGTTATTTCCACAATGCTTGAGAAACTTTGGATGCTTCTGTATAAAATACTCATCTTCCCAAGTGGAATGTTCAATAAGTAGTTTCCTCCATTTAATGAGATACTTTGAAATGGATTTGTTCTTGAGTTGGAAAATTCTTATGTTAGTGATGGCTTCCGGCTCCAATATGATTTTTCCTTCCTCGTCAAGTTCTGGCAATATATTTTGAACTAGGATATTGTCACCTATAACCTTCTTTAAGCATGAAACATGGAAAACTAGGTGTACTCGTGAAGATGTAGACAACTCCAATTTGTATGCCATAGTACCAATCTTTTGCAACACCTTATAAGGGCCATAGTACTTTGGTGATAATTTATTATCCTT